>JAJEJO010049998.1:0-26499 GCA_020662805.1 Glaucomys volans | reverse complement strand
AGAAAGAAAGAAAGAAAGAAAGAAAGAAAGAAAGAAAGAAAGAAAGAGTGGGGGATGTAGTTCAGAGGTGAAGCACATCTAACTTCAATCTCCAGTAACCAACCCATTCCCAAAATTACATTGTTTTTATTTGGGGCTCATAATTTGATGCTCATTCTATTGCAAAATACATCCTTATTAAAGTGCATAAAATAATAGTTTGAATATATTTCAATCACTGTGATATAATCAGTCATGAGTTAATCTACTTTAAAATTATAGAAAATGGAAAACCTCAAAGACAAATATCAGTGGTTTCTATTCAAAATATTATCCAGAGAAATTCCTTTAGTCAACCAGTTTTAATGTCACCATAGATGTCAGGGGTAAGAGACAATGTGTGCCAGTAGCCTGCTGGTACCACTCACAGGTATACTGGTTGTGAGAATTGGATGTAGTCAACTGTGATTTGTCGTTTTTTATGCGTTTGACTCTTTGAACTCCAGTGTTCTGATTCCATGTTCATTCAACACTCTTTGACTTGCCCTGAGTCTATGTGCAGAAAGAAATGGGAAGCTCATATAGGCATCTAGTTGTCTGACTTCTATTTTTCACTGAAATTTAGTGAATTGGCATTCAACTTTTGAAATGCTTATCTTTGATATCATTTTTTTGAATACTCCCCTGAATGTCCCAAGTGGGGCTTGTCCCTTCACAAGCAGATTCATAGCATGCTGCTCTCCACACAGTTTGGCATTGGCATGTTTACTTGTCTCTGACCTTTGCTTGTTCTTTCAAGAGAAGAAAATTATTTCTTGTTTCATTGCTGCTGCACAGAACATGGTAGAATTGCAGTACGTAGCTTGGCACAGAATAGCTTCTCAATAAACATTTTAAAGAATGAATGATTTTTTGGCTGAATTCTTAATTTCAGAATATGAAGTTTCCAGAAGACTAATATTAAATAGCTAATATCCAAGGATAAAAGCTTTTAGTATAATAATTTTAGTGCCAGATAGAGGGAACCAATTCATGATTCCCAAATACAAATTTTAAATTTCAAAAAGGAAAAGATAGGTATTGCACTTGTACAGTTAAAATAATATTGGTTGATACAATGTTTAATTTCAAACAGTATACATCCTAATTTAAATACTTTTTATGTGAAGTGTTTGATTTTAATGGGTAAGGACTTCAGTAATGGTAAGTTTTCTTCACAGAAAAAATAGGAACTTGATGCAATATTTTTCTGCTAGATCTTTGATTACCTTTGATGAGTATATTTATATCACTAATTTTTTTAACCATTTACAGTAAATCAACATTTCAAGATACACAATTCCATGGTTGTATACCTTAGTTTTTTGCCCACAATTATATTTATACAGAGAAGAACAACCTTTTTTTGTAAATTAAGTTATCTTTTATCATTTCTCTTTTAACACTCTTCCCTTACCAGTCTTTATAACTATGCTGCACAGTAAAAGCTAGGCATCACAAAATGTAACAAGGAACAGAAGTGCATGCTTTCACATCCAATATAAGACAAATCATGTTTGTGTCTCTCATTTCTTCTGCTTGCTTTGTTATACACTTACCAACTTGAATCTATTTCTAGATGACAACATTATCTGTTTTCTTATCTTTTATTTTCTGTTATAGTACCCTTTTTCTATCTGAGTTTATTTCACTTCATCACAGATATTTATGAACATATGGATGCACAATTACTACTGTTTCTTATTAAGAACTATTCAGGATAATTCATAAATAAAGATTGCTAATCATAGGAGAATAAGGCAATGGTTGTCGATTAAATATATCAGATATCTTGTCAGTATATATTCTATGCCAGTGACTAAACACCCGATGTCTGATTAGTAAATGAATCAGATTATGTGACATGGTTGACATGGTCATCATAAAATAATGAATGTTACACCAATCCATAAAGCTCACAACAACAATGTCCTATAAATAGTTGCATCACTATACTAATATTTGTCCCAGTGACCTCAATTCTGGGATATATGTTTACAATGAGTGGTGGGTAATTTTAAGTCCATGTTGTTTGTCTGTAAGATATATTGTACTCAGCAACAAAGGATGCTTTTGTGAATTGACTACTTGTTTATGATTGCTCATGAGTTCAATGTAAACAGTATTTCTTAACTCTTCCATAAATAAAACATTGATAATGAATTCTATAAACTTATGATGCCTTAAAATACACAATTTAGTAATCAGAATAATTCTAGTAACTGAGACAGCAAAATCTTCTGATTCTATTACTATCTCCTAAATGGATTTACCTTTGTTATGGAACTTCTCAAAAGTTCCAGTCCATTAGCCATGCTGTCTAGCACATCTTGGTAATACTAGGTCATCACTGTTTTGGTATCTTGTATGTCACCTTGTGAACATAATCTGAGAAAACATAACTATTGCATTATTATTTGAATCCCTTCACTGAAGTTCATTCTCACTCATTTTCTTTGTGGTCTGCTACTCTCTAATTCAGCTCTAGAAAAATTCAATTGTGTCTATTGATCCAGAAGTCTCCATACAGAACAAGTATGACCTCATAAATTCTGATACTCGATGATAATCAGTTTTTCAGTCATTTTTGTGAGGAGGAAAATATATCAAAGATAGGGCTTACAAAAGTATTTGTTTAAATATACTTAAATAAACTGTGAATCCCATGCTTAAACAAACTTCAAGATTTCCCAAAAATTTGGTCTGCTATCCTATATTAAAAGTGCCAAATCTGGAGAGAACCTCATTTAAAATGTCCGCCAACCTAAAATATTTTTTGTATTTAATTTGTAATATCATTTTCCATCTCAGCTAAGAGCAATTTAATATGTATATTTATACAATGAGTCTCATTATTCAATGTACTTATCTCTAGATATTTGATGCAAGCATTGAATTAGCAAATATAGAATCATGGCTTTTTAAGTGAATAAAGGGTTAGGTTTTAGAGAGGCTCTGGTCACAACATGTAATCAATATAACTATGTTTTATGTGCATCTGTTTAAAGATAGTAATTTAGTATACATTTTATATAATAATTAATTCCATGGTCTTTTAAGTGAGGGACTTCAGAGGCCTTTTGCATTATATAGGTTCATTTGCCAATGTACTTTTAAAAGGAACCATTCTCATTAGCACTGAGAAAACTATACTTCTCTGTACTTCTAGTCCTACACAATTTCAAATAAGTATTCTTAAAATTCTACAACCACCTGATCTGTAGGACCTTCCACAGCTGCAATTTTATTATTTTTTATGTTGCATTGTTTTATGAAATGTGCAGCTATCCTGAGTTAGCTGAAAAGAATTTAAATCATTCCCAACTTTGGATAATATGACTGTAACATTATTTAGCTTTTGGCCTTCTAGTAATCCTGCCCACCACATTTTTTAAAATTAGTCATGATCTTATAAATTCACAAAACTTAGCTGTTTTCCCATCTTTTCAGTAGCTTCATCAAGAAGTGAAGATGTTACTTTCACACTTTTTGTAACAATTACACGCAGAAAAGAGAATGCCCTCTTTGTTTTCCTTTGTTGTTGACTGTTGACATTGAACTCATGGTCAATAGTAGTTTAATACATGATTGAATGAAGCTTATCTGAAGTTTTACTTATTTCATAAGAAAAATCATACTCTTCTTGAGGCTTAGTAACAACAGGGAACACTTCAGTACTCCGTTAGGGAACCATTTTCAACAGAGATATCACAAGATAAGAAAAAAGAAAGTCACACTAAACTGACCAAGAAATGGACATTTGTTTATACTATGTCAGCTCAAAAGAATAATAGAGTGTAGATTTGTTCAACGTCAGTTGGGAAGTATATCTGGTGGCTCAATTTTTTCACCCCTTTGTATTTTCTATGAGTGACCATGAGCCCACCATGAATATTTATTTGGAATTATAATAAGTAAAGAAAATTACAAACACAAAAGTCTTGAATAATGTATTATCACTTGGAAAACTCCAGTACACATGATTTTACTAGTTTTATCTTTCATAATTACTTCTTAACTTCAGTTTATTCTAGTGAATTCCTAATAGGAACCTCAAAGAAAAGCTAACATTACTTAACTTGTCTTTTTTCCTTTAATCTTTACCTGGTTTTCAACAATGAAGACAACTCTTCCCACATGCAGCATTCAGAGTTCAGTCACACAAATGGATTTATTTGTCCCTGTGAGACATTAGTTTTCCCTTTGCTGCTGGAGTTTGAAGAGGTCAGTGGAACCAATTGGGAAGGGAAAAAAAAAGATACAATGAAGAAATAACATGAACCAAATTTGTGCACACCCTGGAGCCCATTAAAATGAGCTGGAAACCAATTCAATTCTCATTGACTCTGACCATGATGGGACAGGCATCCCACAAAGAAGCTGCTGCTGTTCATCAAGGAATGAAATGCATACCTGGACCAGGAACTATAGAGATGACCCAGTTGTACAAGTTCAAGTGGTAGAAAGCAACATATATATGGTACAAAGGTGCCCAGTGGCCTTGCTGCATGCTGCATTCTGCACATAAAGATCACTGGAGCTGCTGCTTGAATTCTGCCCTCCCTATCTTTGCAAAAATGCCTCTTTTGACCTACTCTAATCACAAGCATATGAGAAGGAATTCCAGTAACAGTTGTTCAGGTTAGCTAAGTCCACACATTACAAAGCCAATATAGTCCATGTGTGACAGTTAGTCTTCAAAAATATCTCTGTAAACCCAATAAAAACAATAGGTAGTGCTTCTTCAACATGACACAACTCTTTAGTGAATATTACCACAGGATTTGGGAGTAATGAGAGAAAGTACTCTAATCAACTGTGTTCGAAACATATTATTTTGAACTCCATTTTATAGAAGCAACCCAGCATTGCCTTGATTGTCAAGATCAGTTACTTTTACGGTTTAGATATGAGTTGTCTCCTGAAGCTCATGTGTGAGACTATGCAAGAAAGATAAGAGGTAAAGGATTGGATTATGAGAGCTTTTTACCTAATCAGTGCATTCTTTCACTGACATTGGTTAACTAGGAAGTTACCATTGGTAGGTGGGGAATGGCTGGAGGAGGTAAATCACCAGCGGCATGCCTTTGTGGTTTATATTTTGTCCCTGGTGAACAGAGCTCACTCTTCTTCCTGTTTACCCTGTCCTGATCAATTTTCCTCCCCTGTGCCCTTCAACTACAATATTCTGTCTCATCTCAGGCCCAGATCAAAGGACTTGGTCATCTATGGACTGGGAACTCTGAAACCATGAGCCCTAAATCATCTTTTTCTCCTCTAATTGTTCTTGTTAGGTCTTTGATCACAGAAGTGAAAAAGTTGATTAAAATGGTTTTTCAGTAAGGACTGCAACTCCCTTTTCTCTTTATTGATTCATTAGTATAAGGACCTCAAAGTGGTCAGTTTGCAATATCAATTTTCAATTAATAGAATCATTATTTCATCACCAATGTAAGTATTTTTCCTTTTGACTTGCAGATCTCTAGACCATTAGAATTTGAAGTCAGAAAGACTGGGAAGCATTTTTCCCCAATGAATTATTTGAGGTAATAGTGAAGAGCTACAATAGCCCCCTCCCTTTATGGTTTCACTTTCCATTGTTTCAGTTATCCACAGTCAACTGTGGTCTAAATACACTAAATGGAAATTTTCAGAAGTAAAAATACAAGCATTTTAAATTGCAGATCTTTCTGAGTAGCATGGTGAACTCTTACACTGTCCATCGACTAGAATGTGAGTCCCACACTTGTCCAGCATATCTAAACTGTTTACACTATGCTCCTGTAGTCACACCTAGGGTATCAGATTGACTCTTTACTGTGGGGGATCTGCAGTGTTTGTGTTCAAGCAATGTTTGCAGTAGTAGCCCAACACTATGTCATAAATACCTACATCATCACCTCATCTCATCATATCATAAGCATTTTATCATCTCACATCATGACAAAGAAGGGTGAACACAACTCAGTAAGATACTTTGAAGAGAAAAAGACTGTATTTGCAGAATTGTATTACATTATATTTTTATAATTGTTCTATTTTACTGTTATTGTTGCTAATCTCTTACTATGTCTAATTTGTAAATTAAACATCATAGGAATGTATGTATAGAAAAATAGTATAAATAGAATTTAATTCTACCCATGTTTTAAGCATCTACTAGAGGTCTTGGAATGTATTCCTTGAGTATAAAAGATTATCTAGTATGATGCTTATTTTCACCCTTTATTCATAGATCTGTGAACCTTGACTTTGGGGAAAACATACCCTATGCAGAATGGTGATTTAGAGTGTATACCCCAGCCCAGTGTCTTGAATCTGCAAGTATTTGAAATGTAGATATAACTATAAGTAAAAATCCATTGCACTGTTTTATCAAGCCAGCTGCTTTAGGACCATGATGAATGTGTGCATCCAATAAATACTTTGAATCTGGGGTCATTGCCAAGATTCATTTACTCGGAAATTATTTGCTTGATCAGAAGTAATGCAATATCAAGATAATGAATATAGCAATCTGTAAGTCTGAGGTTATTTTGGCAGAAGCATGGAAGACAAGAAAGGGAATTCAAACCAGGTACCTTGGTGCTTGCCTGCAATCCCAGCAATTCAGGATGCTGAGCCAGGAGGGTCCAAAGTTTGAGGCCAGCCTCAGTAACTTATAGAAACATTGTCTTAAAACAAAGTTTTCAAAAGATCTGAGATGTAACTCAGTACTAAAGCATCTCCCAATTCAATCTTCAGTATGATGAAATATTGCGGAATCCTGAATTCTGTCCATGTCCAAAATAAGTGCCGACTAGTGAGAACAAGCTATCATTTCTTACACATTGGTGCTAGCATCTATTCCTGGGGAACTGTGCCATGTCAGGGGTAAGTATTAGTTTCTGCTGCAGGCTTCTTGGCTTTCAACCAAACCACTTGTTTTTGTAAATGGAAATACAACATACTGATCCTATGTATAACCTCTCTCACGGTTGCCATGTTCACTTGGCTCATGAGCCAATTAGAAAACGAAATGATTGCCTGAGAGCAGGGTGACTGCCATTTACCTAACTTTTATCCACACCACCAATAACTCTGTGATATACAGTATTTATTTGTCTATTGGTATTTATTTTCTGTCTTTCCACATTACAGTATAAACTACAATGTGAATGGAATTTATTGACTATATTGCTCACTGCTGTAGCACTTCCACAACATAAAACAGAATCTGACACATACTCTATATAATCCCGAAACACTTTTCAAATTAAAAATAACTAAATTTGATAAATAATTTAAATGTGATTAACTATTTTTATTTCTAAGTTATAGATAAGAAAAGTGAGTGCAACAGAGATGGTATTTGTCGAACTTTGTTCATCTATAGTTAGAGCTGGATTCCACACTGTTTATGAACTATGACTGAATAACTCTGACTTACCAAATGTGCATTTAATTAGTATGATATATTGTCCCTTTTTTGGAAATATAGACTTCTTGATGAAGTAGAACATTATCAGTAGCTTTATGTTCTGAAATTGCAGTGTAATACTATAGACATCCAAAATGGACTCAAAACTGACCAATTTTTGTATCATGTCCTTTAAGAAAAGGAGATCCATATATTTGCATCTATCTGTGGAGTATTCCACAGTCTAATAGTGTTAAAGAGACAGAATTTGGATTTCAAGATATGCCAAGGATATAAGACAAAGGTAAACACTCTGTACAATTAGTTAGGGCTCCTGTGTAGTTATTCTGCAGTAAGTGAGGTAAACTACAATTAGGCAAATTTAAAAGAAAATCAAAGCCCAGTCCCTAGTCAGCCTCCTGTAATTGTATTAAGATAAGGTACTACAGCTGTAGAGAAACCATCTGATATCCCCATAAGTTTTTATTGACAAGGTCGTGTATTCAGTCAAAAATAATGGAATATTAATATTGCCAAAATAAATAATAAAAGCAGACATAGAAATGATTAATCTATAATAATTCTGAAATACGGACCTAATTAATAGATGTAGGATAAGTAGATAAGACTAATTTTGCCAAAGGATGATAAACTATGAAAAGATTCAAATGGAATTCCCCTCTTCTCTTTTTTAAAAATGTATTCCCTCTTTTTCGACGAGCTTCCACATGTCAGAGAAAACATTTAACCTTTGACTTTCTGGGTCTGGCTTATTTCATCTTAGGATGAAGCTCTCCAGTCCATCCATTTACTGTCAACTACCATCATTTCATTCTTCTTTATGGCTGAGTATACATACTATCCATTGTGTATACATACCATATTTCTTTATCCATTCATCTATCATGGAGGTCTAGATTGGTTCCATAGCTTGGGAATCATGAATTGTGTGGCTATAATCATTGATGTGACTGCATATCTATAGTGTAGTAAATATACACACACACACACACACACACACACACACACACACATACCAGGGAGTGTGATAGTTGGGTCATATGGTAGTTTCATTCCTAGTTTTTCAGGAATCTCCACACTGCTTTTCAGAATGGTGACACTAATTTCCAATCTGACAAATAGCATATGAATACTATTCAAAATATAAGAGAAATCAGTAGAGTAGAAGAAGGGCATTGAGGGGGAGGAAGGAGGAATGGAATCACAGAAGGACAGTGGAATGAATCTGATCTACATAATAAACTGTGTGTACACACACACACACACATGAATATACCACTTTCATTCAAAAGGTACTAATTTTAAAAAGCTATAATAGATCAGTAGAGTAGTAGGGAAGATTCTCTCATATATTTTTCTCTCATATTACTATACTATAGCATAGTAATACTATACTATAGTATTCTCTCATATACTATACATAATTCAGGGAGACTGAATTAATAAACCACTTTGGAAAATATTTGCTCATATATCATGACCCAGCAATTCAATTTAGGGGTGTATAACTAAGAGAAAGGCCTATATATGTTCACCAAAGGTCTCATTAAGAATATTCATTTTTGTTTAATTATTTACTTAAAAACCTTGTTCACAAAGGATCACAATAACAAAAAGGAAAGCAAAATCAATTTCAGTGATAATCCCAAGGAAAAATTTCAAAGGTAATTTTATCTGTGAGCTTAAAATAATGAAAAATGTTACTTTTTTCATAAATTACAAAAATAAACTTAAATACCATTATGTCTTAAATCAATGGAATAGTTAGGAAAGTTCTTACAGATACACTAATGGAAAATACAAATTAAAAGCAGAAGGCTTAGTTTTCTGTTGAAAAAAATGGGCTGAGACATCTTCTACTTCTTTTTTTTAGAGTGCTTACCCTAGAAAACTTGTAATAATAAACTCTTTCTCTTTGAAGTTTGTATAAATCCTTTTGAAAGAAAATAAACTCAACTTTTCAAAAACTTAGGAATGCCTTCCTTTAGAACCTAAGGAGCAACTCATTAAAATGTGATCATGAGGAACATAGCATCCCTAACATCCAGTTCCTGTAGGAGGGCAGGAATCTCACTTCACCAGGCCACCTGGCTCCAAAAGTACCTCCTCTCTTAAAAATGTGAAAAGTTTATTTTTTCTTGGGATAAAGCCAATTAGCAAAGACAGATGGCCAACTCAATTACCAGGTGATTCTAGGATGAACTATAAATGACAAATAGTGCTATCAAGACCTCTTCCTGAAGTTTAGCTGCTGTTTATCTGGAGAATATATATAATGAGTTGTATCTACTTGTTATGTAAAAGAAAGACTTCTATCTTTGAAATTACTTAGTAGATTGTGATGTGCATCACATTGTGCTATAATGTTAATTCAATGTAAAGTTGTTTTTTTCTCTTCTACCTAGATAGTAAATTTGGGGGGGTGTGTAAAGAAGATTTTGTTTATACTTATATTTCCCCAAGGATATCACTCACACACACACACACACACACACACACACACACACATACACATATACAAGAATTCATAATTACAAGTTTTCTAGGGTAAGCACTAAGAAAAGAGAGGTATAAGATGTCTCAGCCCTTATTTTCAACAGAAAACTAATAAAAATGGTTCTTTTTATTAATTTCTTCACAAAGTGCTTTATTGCTTTTTTGTTTTTATGTGACTTCATCTTATCTAAATATGCAGTGAAACAATTCTGAATGCAAAATTCTTCTTTAGAAAAATAGTTCCTACATATGAATTTTTGTCAATTGTCTTACTTACTATATGGCTTCAGAGTTATTCTTCATAAGGGACTCTTGAAGATGTAGAAGAGAAAATCCATGCAGAACAAATAAGAGAAAAGAGTAAAAACAAAAAAATGCATCATGCTTTTACTTTCCCACTATTGTCTGTGAGCCAAGCACAAAACTCCCAGGCAGATTATGAGGAAAATTTTACTGCAATGTGGAAAACCAGAATATTTACTAAACAGCACTAACGACCACAGCAATGTTACCAAATTTCAAAAACAGATGACCCAATGATTTTTAGTCTTCTAATGATCTGGCCTGGGGAGTACAAAAGCCACTGAATAACAACCTTACGATGGAAGCAATCTCTAGAGACTGTAGTCAGAAAGGCTCCAGATTTCTACCTCTAATAAGAGTCAAATCAGATGCAAAGCCTAAGTGCCGAACTGAATTAGAAACTCTTTGAATGGGAATATTATGCCTCGTCAGATATTTTAAAGTTGACTCCCACAATTTATTGAATAATCTCTACTCTGTGTGGTATCTCCAAGCACAGCATTTATTTATTTAATTTGTTAATATCACTTCCTCCAGTCATGCTCTCTTAAACCTTTTCCTCACCCTTGCGTCTTGGCATTACATTGGAGCACATCAGAAGACTGATTTCTACAACATTATCTTCAATTATCTATATCTTCATTATCTATATTATGGTGCACTATCCAATCTAATGCTGAATTTTAATCCTTCATTAAATTCAAAGTGTCATTCATCCTCTTCCCTGCCAATGCCAGACCCCTCAATATCCTCAGGCCTGGTCTATGGCTCATGACAGTGGTAGCAATGTGTAATCTTACTCAATCCATAACACCTTCAGTACTTAACTTTCATTGACTCATTTTAGCTAATTCTGGGTTGAGCAGAGCTGAAAGATTTCTGTACCAGGATAAGGGTTATTAATAAGGTAGCTAATAAAGTATTATTATATACTAATGCTATTAATATAGTATTTTTTGTACTTATCTCTTGGCTGAGTCAAATATGATTTCCAAATACTGTTATGGGCCAGGTTATATGGGCAATGACCAAACAGACTTCATTATACCCTGAGACTCCATGTCACGTAGGAAATGCTTCTCCCATGGGAACACCCCACCTTAGTAAAAATTGTTCTTTTTTGTTCTCATTTTTCAAGAACAACGTACCCTGTCAGAATGATTGTCTAGATATTAGTAACCATTCTTTAACTTGTACTCAACTAGGGTCGTTTTGACCCATTTCCCCTTTGCTTATGATTTTAGAGTTTGTAGTTCTGAATCATAGCAACAGCCACTTACGACTAATGTACTGACACACTTTACTTATGGTATAAAAGGTGTACTCTAATTCCTGGAGGGGGTCAAAGGGAATAGACTTGCAGCCTGCCCCTTTGTCTCACCAGCTGGTGAATCTGGACTGCCAGCTGGAGAATAAAGATGATTCCCTCTCCTGCTTTAAGATCCACTCCATGATTTATTGCAATCTTGCCACGACAATATTGACTTTTGGTAAAATGTTAGTGGTTCTCTTTAAAAGTAATTTATAAGATTCTGAAGGACCATCTAACCACCTTCTAACTCAGTTCATATGTTCTGCAACTGATTTCTTGTGATACTTCTACAGGTTTATGATAGTAACCATCCCTGATCCCTGCGTCTCCTTATCTACAAGATAGCCTTCTTGAGCAATACGTTTCTTGCCAGTGCAAAGCTAGTTTTCTTCCACAGCAAAGAAATGAAGTAGGAGAACTCATACATTCTTTCCTCACTGTCTCAGAAAGTAGTTGGTCGTACTGTTGCCCTCTTTGCCATTTGGTAGTATTCAAGGGAGAATGTATCTTCAGACTTCATCAACCAAGTGCCAATCTCTAAGACCCACCTTCCCACATCAGGGGATTTTTATTGAATTTCTAAGAATCTCTGGCTCTCTAATCTCTAAAACTATGTAACACATACTAAAGGCAAAAGTATTTCTGTGTTTCAGCATTCAATTAGACAGTGATATGCTTGCTTCTTCTCTTGTAAACCACCTTAGTCACCTTTTTGTCACTCAGATGAAATACTTGACAAGAACACCTAGAGGAGAAAAGTTTATTTGGGGCTTATGGTTTCAGAGTTTTAGCCCATGGTGGGTCTCCCCCATGACCCTAGGTCTGAGATGAAGCAGAGCATCATGACAGAAGGGCATAGCCCAGGAAAGCAGCTCAGGACATGGCAACCAAGAAGCAGAGAGAAAGGGGAGAGACAGAGAAAAAGGGAGTCCAGGTGAAAGGAGCAAAAGATAATATAATCCCCAAGGGCATGCCTCTGTGATCTATTTCCTCTAGTCATGTCCTACCTGTCTACATTTACCACATATTAATTTATTTAAATTATTACTCCATCAAAAGAATTAATCCATCAGTTAGATGGTAGCTCTCACAATCTAATCATTGTACCTCCGAACATTCCTACATTGTCTCACACATGAGCTTTCAGGGAAAGATCACATCCAAACCATAACATAAACCATTAGAATCTCTATGACAGGTTCTTATAAATACCCTTTCCTTTGCTTGAAATATAAGAGATGTAGTATTCTGTCCTTCAAAACTAAGGAAAAAAGAAACTCAGCAGGTTACCTATGAATTTAAATTCCCTTTAAAAAGCTTTTTACTTGAATGATTTTCAACATTTTTCTCACATAGGCTATTGAGGTTGCCTATCACTGGATCATTTGGCTACTTCTTCATAAACTTTTAACATATTTGACAATATTCCTTTTAGAGTGTTTGTCAACTTTATGTTTCTATGATCAAAATACCGGAAACAACAACTTAGACCAAGAAAAGTTCATTTTGGGCTCACAGTTTCATAGATTTAGTCCATGGATGGCCAACTCAATTTTTGTGGGCCTGAAGTGAAGCAGAACATAATGGTTGAAGGGTATAATGGAGTAAATCTTCCCAGGTCATGGTAGCCAGGAAGCAGAGAGAGAGAAAGAGCAGAGAGAGGGGGGGGGGGGAGAGAGGGCAAGAGAGGGGCCAGGGTTAGATATTGTCCCCAATATCATACTCTCAGTAATCTACCCCCTTAAACCATGTCCCACCTGCCTACAGTTACTTCCCATTCAAATTATTAATCCACCAAATTCATTATTCCACGGATGAGATAGAGTTTTCAAAATCCAATCTTTTCACTTCATAATACATCCTTTCCAGGCTAAATTGCCTAACACATTAACTTTTTATAGACCTTCCAGATCCAAACCATAATGAGGCACATATTATTAATTATTGTTGGCCTTGAGGATTTGACTAAAATTTTTAGAGAAAAAGAAAAGTCTCATTTTTACATTTCATTCTATTTGGAAGAAAAATTGCACAGTCACGAGTTATCTATTACAACGTACCTATTGATCATCAGATACATCTTTCTCCTTGGAGAAAGTAAAATCCATGAAAATTCTTTGCATTCTATAGCACATAGGAGATGATAGAAATTGGTGCCACCTTCTTTTGTGATTTATCTCACCCTATTTCTCTCTCTACCTCCACATATAAATTGGGTTTTTCTCCAAAAAGTAAAAAATATTGACTAAAATTTTAAGAATTATCTTATTAGGAACAACACTTAAAAAATATGCCTGCAATATCATCTTCACATTAAGATTTTGAGCTTAAGAAAAAAGTGTGGTAAGTTTTAGCAAATACCATTTCATCTGTTACTTAAAGTAGTAATAATACAGAATGCAATAACAGTGACATGACTTGTCATCAAGTGAAAGTCATATTTAAGGGATTATTATTTTGTCTAGTTGTACAGAATTGCCATGATCAGATAATGGGCATTAGAAATACTATAAAACAATATGGTCTTTTTCTCAGCTTCAAGTAGAGAACTATCATCAGTTTATATAGCCTTATCTTTATCTTAACCCCTCTAACCTCAATTTTCTATTCTATACTCTCTTTTTCTTTGTGTTGTTTTAACTTAAAATCAGATTGTGCTGTGGTCTCAGTTGAAAAACTGAAGAATTCTATGTCAATGAGAAATATCAGTCATTTGAAATTTAAAATATAAGATTGATTTTCACATTCTATATTTTCCCCTGGAGCTACAATGAACTTTATTGTCTGTTATTATTATAATGTATTTGATATTGCTAACTTACAGACTGAGTTGTCCAAATGCTTACAGTATATAATAATGAGAATTTAGCATGGTATTTTTATGAAAAAATATTCTTTTTCATTTTTATGTCTCCTTCAAAGATAATTTTGATATTAAATTTCATTTTCTTCTTTGCTACTTCTATATGAATGCTGAAGCAATTAATTTTCATATTTGCTGCGATGAAATAAGGATTAGTGGCCAATCATAGGGAAAGGAAGAAAAGAATAGCTAAAATTTCATCTATAATCTATAATTATTAGATCTTGAATTTAACCTAGCCCACGTGCAATAATTTTTATGGTAATAGGATGTCATACAACTATCTGAAGGGCTGATATATAAGCATTATTATAATACTAAATTAGGTAAAATGCTTTTAACTTTTCTTGGAAATTTCTTCCTTTCCCCCATTTTCTTTGTTTTAATAGCATGCATTTAAGTGCCCATTAGCTTTTTCTTTTGCAACACTTATTTCCATGAATTCATATTACATTTACCACTTTAAATTTCATTTCACTGTAAGCTTAAGTTTTTCATACAGTTTGCCACTATAATATTTCAATTTGGCTACAGTAAATCCTAAATGTTAAAAAGAATAGCTGAGTCTTTATTTTATGGTTTTATGCTCCCAATTCATGCTCCTAGAACTTCTAAGCTGCTTAGATTTCACAGGTCGTTAGCACCATCATGAGAGCCTCTGCCGTTGGCTATATCAAAGAGACATTTAATTAGTCAGAGATATTGAGGTTTTAAAACTGTCTAGTGCACATGTCTATAACCACTTGGAATGATTTTTATATAAGGGGTTTTCTGTTGTAGGCAAATAGGACAAATATGGTCATGTATTCATTATTTAAACAGAGAACATTGAAAAATTTGATTATTGCTTCCATAGAAACCAGTTTCATACATCACATTGGGTTTTCTATAATATTAAGAAGTTTATACTGAATGTTTGGAAAATATATCAGTATTAGCAACTGTTGTATTTACTGTTTGAAATAGTCTCATAGTTTTTGTGTATGATAAATTTGTTTTAGGGATGTCTTCTCAGCTGGCACTTTCCAAGTCTTTAACAAAAATTCCTTCCCTGTGAACTAGTGTGTACCTTGGCAGTTAGCCTGTACTGTGGAATTTGTACTTTCAAACAACCTAATTGTCCTGACACCTGGTTGACGTTAGATCAGTCCTGAACTTCTTTCCACAAATTTGGGATTAAGATAGAATAATTTCAATTTATCTCTATTATGCATTTAAACTGATAAGAGTGACAAAGCGGGACTGAGATGGTAAATTTCCTGTGAGTATGTTA
Source organism: Glaucomys volans (assembly GCA_020662805.1). NCBI lineage: Eukaryota > Metazoa > Chordata > Mammalia > Rodentia > Sciuridae > Glaucomys > Glaucomys volans. The sequence goes on along the minus strand of JAJEJO010049998.1, from coordinate 10,814 downwards.
AAATCCAAAACAATCTGTTTCAAGAAGGAAGAATGAAGCACATGTGTGAGAAAAGCAGAACAAAGAGACCATGTGGCTTGGAATTAAAGCAAGGTACCTCATTTTTATTTAAAATTTTCTGATTGCTGTTCCTAATGAGGGTTAACTCTGCTTCCCAACATCATGTTTCACATTAAAAAACTAATACGATGAAAATGAATTTCCTCCCCCATCTATGCCTTACTCCTGATAATCTCAGTGAAGTTCTAATGGTACCATCAAGAAGAGCTTTGGTTATTTAAAAAGAAAAAAAAAAGCTTTGGTTATATCTTCATGGTTCAGTATGAGTAGCCACTTTATTAATTAGGCTCAATGCCAGAAAAACAAAAACAGTATATTTGTTATAGCAAGATCAGAGTTTACTTAAAGAATATTAGATTTGAAATGGATCTCAGTGATTCAGTGATCATCTAATGAAGTCATCTCATTTTCAATCTCCCCACACACAAACAAGGACACTAAATTGCAGTTGCAGTAAATTTCTTTTTCCTTCTTTGTATTATTAAACTTTATTTCATCATGGCTATAAATTTGTATTTACCATCTTTCACATATATAATACTTTGCTTCCCTCCCTGAAAACAAATGAAAAAGATATTTATCATTGCCACATAACTAATTTATAGTTTAACTTCATACACCTTATCTACCGCTTTTAAATAGCCACCGTCTTTATAATGAAAATATTAAAACCCTTTTAACAACCCAGCAACCGCTATGGGGCTGTGATGAAGACCGAAGAGTCTTATTTGTCAATGGGTAATGGGTAAGAAAGGAATGACTTTCATATAGTCATCTGTGGTGACAGAAGGCAGGTAGCAATACAAATTACCTGAGTCTCCACAGCAATTCAAGAATGGACAGATAAGGACGATAAGAGCTCAGTTTGAATCCAGGTAGTCAAAATGTATTGATACAAAAGTGTACCTGCTACACATAGTAGAAGGAAAACAGCAATTTAGCGAAAATCTGCCTTTAGTGGTTTTAGCTATAATATAATATGCTTATATATAATATATATAATTTTGTATATATGTATATATTGTTTATGTATTTAAAATTTTCTCCACATGACAATTTGAAAGTTGCAACTGTCAGAGGAATTCATGGCAAATGTTTCAGTTCTTATTTAAAAAGCAATAGAAGTTTTAGTCACATAGAATAAAGAGGAATAAAACACATTTGAAAGAAGGAACAATTCTGCCACTGACAATTATATTATGTCCCCTGTATGAGAAAAAAGAAAAAATGAAGAGTTTAGGACGCCTTGTATCTATCACTTCTTAAATGCCTCTTCTGATTGTTGGGGTGTGATCCAGTATCACAACCAGGGCTATGTTGACTTTGTCTCTGTTCTCAAAGGTGTAATCTGAAGTTCACAGTTCTTCTTAACAGCCTTTGGGTCATAGAATGTCTGAAGAAACATTTTTCTCTCAGGGATAAGCAATTCAAAAATCAGGGAATTAATGCTGCCTGTGAAAAGACTACTCTTGACAAATGGTATATGGGACGAAAAAGATGAACAATTCTCAGTTTTGTTCCCTTGGGAGACAATTCTGAAAACCATTGTTTAATGCTCCTTAAAATCATTCTGGGGGAATAAGCACCAGTAGTAGCATTGGCCAATTTAATAGTGCACACTTTCATTGGTTTTCCTTCCGTCTCTGTGTAACTACCTGAAGATCTATCTCACTTGGGTATTTGGGATGATTTTCAAATAAACTATTTTCAATAAACTGCCGTTTCAGGCTTGACATTCCAGGAAACCCAGACTGAGAAAACTAAGATCTGCAAGTATGCCTAGAAAGCAGAAATTCACAAAGGAATTTTGCAGTGAGATAATGTGCTTATCAAACAAAATCTCCATTGCTGATTAGCACAGGGATAGGACCAGGACAAATTCTCATTACAAAGCCATCACAATTACCAAGGATCTCCCTGGTGAGGTAAGATCCTGTGTATAGACAGGTGAAGGGCAGATTATCAGGTAAATAGGGCACTTGAAAAAAGAAGAACTACTAATTATAGCAAGTATTTAATAGGAGTCTCTTTTTTAACTGTCTTGTTATTTTGATGAGGAATAAAAAGTTCAAATCAATAAAAAATCAACTCAACTCAAACTTTGAAACACACTGGGCCTCCATAGAAGCCTTTGGTGAGATCCACATGGAAAATCAGGACAAACAACTCACTGTAAAAGTAGAAATAGGTAAAAAAAAAAAAAAAAAAGAAAAAGTTGAAAATCTGTGACAGGTCACTTACATTAGACTTAGGACCCAGGCATTTAATATAATGACACACAGAGGACTGGTGTGATATGGAAAGCTTGGTGGACACTCCCCAGTTTTCAACACCTACACCTAAGACAGTAGCACAGTGTGGGAGCCTTAAAAACTGGAGGTAGTGTATTTCAAACTTGGAAATGTCTCTCCAATCCATTATTAGAGGACTCTGCACACTATGTGTATTGATTGGACTAGGATTATATACTTGACAGAAAATGCAGGTGTGCACACACTTCTTGACAATTTGGTCTGTGTGATCCAGCAACTCTGATGGAGCTAAAAGTATAAGTGACAAATAATAATGATGCATGGAGTCTCTGGTAGCCCAGTAGGAAATTCTTGGAACAGTTTCCTATAGTTCTAAGCAGAACCATCATGTCATGCAGAAAAGTATTCTTTCCATTTGAAAAGGTGAATTCTGGCTTGCATCAAGACCCTCATCGTAATCAAAGAAACAACACAGAACTGTTCATCATGAGCTTATATGATTAAAAATATTGAGTGTTAAGGTCAAGCATGCATAGTAGATAAATATTCCATGCTGGAAGTATATATTGCAGTACAGGCAAGTGAAAGGCAAGGCACAGGTAAATTTCATAAAATTGTGGCCACTTCCATGGCTTCTATTGTATCACTGCCTGTCTTTCAACTTCTCTCCATGTTGCTAAGGTTAGTTTCCTATAATCAACTGATAGGAAAAGAAAAACCCCAAACCTGGTTTTAGGTAGCCAGTGTAATATGTTGGTATTAGCTGCAAACATGCAGGTGATGTGAAAGCACTGAGATAAAGGAAACGAACTGTTAAACTTCCAAAGAAAACACTTGAGAGAGAAAAGCAGCCTAAAGACTAGGTATTTATGAATACCTCACCAGTGGTGAAGGGCTTAGATGGTTAATGATCCATTAGAAGGGAGCAATTCTGGAAGATCAGAGACAATGTTGGTCGAATCAGGTGCATGGGCCTATCGCAGTGAGATGGAATGTGCAGATTTTTAGTTTCACGTTATTGCCCATAAGAAGTTATCCAAATTGGAAAAGATCCTGAAGAACTAAGTACATTTTAATCCAGCCTTTCTTCTCAGCAGCTGCAGTTCAGAAAGAATGAGCGCTGAAAAATGACCTTCATGGCATGTATGGAAGTTCTCTTGAAATCAACGTTATAAGTCCTCTACTCTCCAACTCTAATTTTACCTCTCACACAGCTGAATGTTGAACCTACTCAAAAAGGAAATCAACTCTATACCTTTGATATGTTATTATTCTTTAAAGGGGCCAGTCAACTATATGATGATCTGATTTCATCAGAACCCTCCCACCCTCTGTGGGAAACAATGTACCCTTACTGGAATTGACAAGTACTCACGTAATAGATTTTTCCTCCCTGAAATGCTTTTGCCCACCTCCTCATCAAAGGACTGAAGGAGGGCCTAGCATCTTGCACAACACTGCTTCTGATAAAAGAATAGATTTATGATTATGAGATTCATTCATCATTCAAGGGAAGCTTTCCTAATAGACTCATGAGGTGACTTAAGCACCAGCTCAGACATTCTTTTGCATTAAAAATTTTATTTCTGAGCTCTAGACCAAGAAGATAATCTCTAATATGAAAAATTATCTTAGCATTATTTTAAATAGTGGACTATTTAAGTTTATATTTATGAATGTATGAGATCATGCTATTGTATGATTACCACCAAATCAAACTATGCCAAGAAAACTTGGAAAATCATAATCTGAAATGTTCATTGTGCTTGTAACAAAGTGATCTCTTTATACTATTGCTATAATCCAAATTTTATTTAGTCTATACTATATATTTATAATAAAAATAAATAAAATAATTGAAAACAGTTAATGTATCTATCATTGGAAAAAGGAAAATGAGTATAATATAATCTGTCCAAAGTTTTCTATTCTTTATGTATTGAATGATGTGATTTGCTCATTCTTTTTAAAATATTTTGAATATAATGATCACTATACTCTTTCATGGAGAAAATGCTAAGAGTAGTTCTTACCTCAAAAAAAAAAAAAAAACCCTGAAGACTGATAAAATTCCTGCATAATGATGAGGATAGTAAGTGATCAATAAGTGTTAAGTCTTTACTTACAAAGATCCATTTGAATAATGCATCCAAGTAAGATAAATCTTACTACCTCATGACCTCTCTTCTGGTCCATCTCAGCATTCATTACTCTTGATGGAAAGAAGTGCAAGGCTAAAAATTGCCACTGCTCTCTGAATAAGAATCTCAGAAATTGTGATTGGGTACTGATACTTGAAAATTTAAGTTTTAACATATTACTCTAATAGTCATCATTTACCTTGTTATAAATCTCTCTCTCTGACATATTAAAATGGATTTTAAGACATTTCTCAAAACAATTCCCTAATCTGTTGCTAGAAATTAAAGAATGAGGATAAAGCAAAGATAATATTTAAATTATTTTGTTAAATTTCACTTTCAGAAATAAGTCTCTGGAAAAGGGAGAATAGGTGGATACTAAATGTAAATGCTTGATGAATGAATGGGTAGGTGAATGAATGAATAATGCATGATTATGAATGGCCAAGAGGAAAAGGGCACAGTATGACTATGTCATAAATGAACTGTGTTAGAATAAAGGATTGTAATCCATCTATTGATAATTTTTTAAGTTTATGATATGTTAATAAAATTGGATTAAGGATGGATAGCCAAAGATTAAGATATTTTAGGAAAAGTCTTATGGATTATTGAAATATTTTATGGGAGATTAAAATATTAATATTAACTTAAAAGTGAATAAGGAGGATATATAAAATTTAAAACTAGACAAAAGGGAACAATTACATAAAAATGTAAGGGAACAAAGACTTCTGTAGCTTTTCTTGCAAGCTTTGTAAGATCAAACTAGAATTATGAGGTCCATTAGAATAATACATGTGGCACAATTCATTTACAATTTAACAATTAAACATACTGGATAACAACCAAATATTGGTTATACTTGAGCCAAACTATCAATCAACTATCAACATCTAGATATGTTCAGGGATATCTACTCTGACTCTAGAAAATGTGTTCATGTGTCAAGTATCTATAATGCTTGAGATGGTTATTTTCTACTATGACATATGTGTTTCTCCAGAAAATAACCAAATATTTTTTAAAATTACCTTGTATCATCCATTTCAAATGTTTCTCCCTCCATAAAGAACTTGACCATTATTCTTATGTCTGAAAAATATTATAAAACTAGGCATATAAATTAAATAATGCAATGATATAACACTGCTACCAGGTGTGGTGGCACACCCCTGTAATCCCAGTGATTGCAAGTTTGAGGAGTGCCTCAGCAACTTAGTGAGATCTTCTCTCAAAAAAAAAAAAAAAAAATAAAAAAACTAAAAAAATTCCTCAGTGGTTAAAACCCCTGCATTCAAACTCAGGAACAAAAAAAAAAAAAAAAAAGTAATAAAGTGATACTATATGATATAAATGTTTGTGCTTACCCCAAATTCATGTGGAAAACTAATCCTTAGTGCAGTCTTGCTGGGCGATGGGACATCTAGGAGGAGATTAGGTCATGAGAATGGAGTGCACATGAGTAGATTTAGTGCCCTTCCAAAGGAGGTCCAAGAGATTTTGTTGTCCTTTCTAACATGAGAATTCAGTGAGAAGGTGCCACCTCTGAAGTTCAGTAGTCCTTAACAAATGCTGAATCTTCCTGCACCTTGATTTTGGTTTTTCAGCTTCTAGAGCTGTAAGCTATATATTTCTCATTTATAAATTACCCAAACTTAAGTATTTTATTACTGTTCCTTTGTTATACTGAAATATGACATAAAGCTCCTATACTTTAGCTCAATATTAGTATATTACTTCTTAGAGATTAAATAATAATTTTGGGCTTAGATATTTGTCAGTGATAAAGCACTCGTCTAGTATGTACAAGGTCTCAGATTTGATTCACAGCTCTGCAAAAAAATTAATTATGTATATTTTGTGAATATGGTACATCTCCTAGATTATGACCTAAGCACTAGTCACTAGCTGGTATTAATTTAATAGCATATTAAAATACAAATTTATGTATGGAATTAAAAGTTACTTATTTTTAATCCTGAGAAAACTAAATAACATGTCTATATATCTATCTCTCTATATATGGCATGTATATATGTATATATATGTTAAATGTATATATATGATATATGTATATATCTCTACATATGGTCATTACACTAAATATAGTTGTGAACATCGTGTTTGTCAAAAAATAGTGATTTAACACTCCAATGTTTAGTTTTCTGGGAAATAAAAGTCAGCAAAGATAAATAAACAAAAGTAACATAGGTATCAAGATTTAACACAATTGTTTCCTCCTGAAACATCACATTCCTTTCAACTTTAAAATGATGGTTTTAATGCACAAATCCATTTTGCTAGTTTTTACAGTATGTCATTTAAGTACTATCATGACCTTTTATTGATATAGCAGTAGCATATTTTTTTTAAAAGTTTATAGTAGCTATTTAACACATTGGCATAACATCAATGTTTTCTTATTGTGCAAATTTCATGGAGGAAATCATTTTGGAAAGTATCTTCAAACTAGGAACAGATAAAAATCACAGAAATTCAATGCACATTTTATAGGTTAATTCAAAATGGTATAAGCCTTCCTTGACTTTGCAATACAGTAAAAATATTACTAAATTATTATTAAAATACTGACATGAGGTATAGAAGAAAGCATCTGTTATAGACAACTATAAAACTTTTGGGCTAGCATCAGAAAATTCAGGTTCTGATTTAAGCAGTTTCCATGAAACTGATTTAAGCAAAGTAGAAATGTTCAGATACTTATAAATCCTTAGTTGTTTCAAGAAACTTACAGAACCTCAAAGGGTTTTGATTACAACAGGTTTATTTGCAGATCCCAAAGCTGCCCAGTGTCAACTTAGTGATGAGGTCAGGGGCTTAATCCACTGATCCACAAAATCTGGAGAAGAAATTCCATAACAGTAAAGTTTTCAGTGTCCTTTTGAGTCAATAACTGACATAACACAGTATGACAGGAAATGTCACATTGCTGACACCATCTACTTACTTTGTCACCTTTCAAATATTAGTTGACTTATGATCATACTGTACTAACTCAGCTAAGGAACAATACATTTTTAACTTAAAATAGTTCTCTATTTTTCCATTTTTGTGTCTTTAAAACATATTTAATTGTGAATAATAAAAATAGATAACACCGTAGATAATTTTCAGAGAGGAGGGACTTTTTGTCATTGTTGTTTTCTGAATTTCTTTCAGCTGCTTTCAAAGACAATTATGTATTCCATGAACTCCCTACTCTGCTTTTCCTCTTTGGGAAAAAAAAAACTGTTGATTTCCAAATATTTATTTATTTTCCCTCTGAAAGCCATGTTTTAGAAGAGAACACGATCAATTTAAAAGTCCATAATCAAACTGTAATACCAATTTGGGAGTACTGGCAGCTATCTTCAGGCTCTAAGTTGCTATTATTGTCCTTTTGTTACTAGTGCATCCTTAGATCCACGGGGAGCTCCTCTTAGGCTTTCAGCTATTGGTAAAGCAGACTTTCTCCCTGGGTCTCAAATTCATCTTTTTCAATAATATGGTGAACTCATATTAGAAATTCTATTCATTACAAAGACAGGAAATTAGAACTGGCTATATCCTTCCACCTGAAGCACTGAAAAATATGCAAAATATTAAACACCACAAAATAATCTCTGAGAAAAAATAGGATAAACTAAGTTCTACAATTATTCTACAAATTCCTTCCAGCTGGGAGGGAATCCCAAGCTATGGAATAAAGATTGGGAACTCTACAGGAAATTAACAATAAAGATACAGAGCTGAGAGTTTGGAGAGACACCAAGTCTACATTTCTCAATGAAGGAAAAAATCTAGAGATGCATAGAAAAGCCCTCTTGAGTCTTCCTAAAGGTAGGGACCAGTGCATGTATTTATAGGAACTATATGAGGCCAGAGAACAAAACACTCAAAATGACAAAAGATAACAGGGACAGGAATTCAAATCAGACCTGGAATAAATCATATATTCTCACTTGCCAGAATGTAAAATTCCATAATTCAGCTATGTATACAGAGTAATTTTTTACCTTTGTAATGAGACAAAATTAATTCTAGATCAAATGTTATGCTGATCCTATGTAATCAAGCCTAAAAGCAAGAACTACAATAATCAAACTGTGTACAAATAATTTACATGCTTCCCAGATCCTATGCATAGTAATTTTAAAAATACTACACTTGAAAGTGAAAAGAAAAAATTCAAATATCCACAAAAAAGTAAATTAAATAATGTTTTACACCACATAAAACTTTTCAGTTTCCATGAAAGCAAGAAAACACAACAAAAGGGAAGAAAAATCAATAAACAAAATGACCTCACAAACAGTAAAGGTGAGCTTATGTAGCATATGGAGAATAAATGAAGTTCGAGAAAACTTTGACCAACATGTTTTTGAAATTTCCAAATCAGGAGAACTTAAAAACACTATTTAAAGAAATAATTACTTAGTATACCCTATTTTTAATAAAACCTATAAACACACAGATAAAGCATCTCACCAAAACCCAAACAGAGGAAGAAGACATAAATGCACAGAGGTAAATCAAATCACATGAAACTAATAAAAATGAAAAAAATTGAAAAGTTTCAGAAAAGTGATAAGGTTGCTAATACATTTCTGGGTAGAACATACCAATCCAGAAAACAATAGAGTGACTTTTTAAAAAAAGAATTAGAAAGAAACAGCAAAATGAAATTAAAACCATATAACGAATTAGCCTGGGCTTCTGACCACATTTTTTCCCCAAAAAATGAAGGCTAAATACTTCTTTTAGACACATAAAAACTGAAAGAATGTAACTTCATCCTACTTACACTACAATAAATGTTCAAAATAATTCCAGCAAGCTGAAGAAAAATTGATTGATTGATCCAAATGGTTCACAAAGAAATGGGGAGTTCCAGAATTGAGAACTAGATAAGTAATTGGAAATTTGTATTATTTAGGTGTCTTCAATAAATGATTAATACATCTATAACTTAAGTAGAAATATGTTATGTGCAACAATACACAAAGAATGGAAATAAATGGTTGCTAAACTATGTGTGAAGCATCTTCATATCACAGGAATGCAGATCATTATTTTCCAAGATGTATAAACTTAACAAAAGTTAAGAAGGAATCTTAAAAAAAAAATTAATAAACCCAAAAGAAAAAAAAAACTGAATAAGGAATAGAAAACACAGCACAAAGAGAATATGAATAGCAAAAGAGTAGACTAACATCCAAGTACATAATTGGTCAATTTTATTGTAAAATGTACAAACACTGCAGGAGAAAGAAACTTGATTTGATTAAAAGGTAAAACCCAGCTATTAACTATAGATAAAACTTTCATTTTTAATATAAAATGCAATGGGTTAAAATAAAAAATGGGAAAACTACAAAATAGGAAAAAATGCAAAGTGGCAAATTCTTATATAAAGCAAAGTAGATTTTAGAGAAAAGAATTATTCTAGGAAATAAAATGGTTATTTTATTGTGATAAAAGGCTAAATCCACAACCATCTTAAAGGTTTATGGATCTTATAGCACAAGATCGAAACTCAAGTGAGGCAAAAATTTAACAGAACTTCAAAATAAATAGACAAATACAATATAATTATAGATTTGAATATTTCTCTCTCAACAGATACAAGTAGTAGAGAATAATTAAACCTACAAAAGACTTGAATATTAGTATCAACCAACTTGAACTAAAGTTTTTCAAGCCTAGTCCTTAGCAAGAGCAGAACACATTCTTTTCCAGGACAAAAGGTATCTTTCTGATCCAAACAAACCACATTTGATGCCACGAAACAAATTTCAATAAGTGTAACAGGATTCAAGAATTTCAAAGAATGTTCTCTGACCTCAGTGAAATTAAATTAGAAAATAATGGCAGTAAGATCTCAGGAAAACCCCAAATATTTGGAAAGCAATGCAAAATTCCCAGTTTTAAATAACCCAAAGAAGACACTAAGTACTAAGATATTACTTTATATGGAATAACTGAAATGCACTGCATATCAGAAGTTGCAGGATGATACTACAGCCATATGTACAGAGGAAGGCACAGCAACAACAGCTTATCCAGAAAACAATGACAGTTTTCAAACAGTTGCCTCAGTTTCCTGCTGCAGAGAGTAGGAAAAGAACAAATGAAACTCAAGAAGGAACTAATAAAGTTAAGAATGAAAATTAAGAAATAGAAAAAAAAGTAAAAACAATAAATAGCTGAATTTTATGAATGAATGCCAAAAACAGACAAATATCAGGAAAGAAAAATGAAAAAATAAAAGACAAATGACCAGCCTCAGGAATGAGTAATATTATTACAAAACATTAAAAAACAGTAAAGACATATTATGAATAAATACATGCCAATA
>JAJEJO010049997.1:20865-31584 GCA_020662805.1 Glaucomys volans | reverse complement strand
CATAACTATCTCCTTCTCTTCCATTCATTCTTTATTAATTCAAAAATATTTAAGGAATCTATTATCTATCAGGCACTACAGATGGTATTGGGCTGCAATCATGAATACCATACAGTCCCTGCTATCAAAGGGCATCCATTCTAGTGAGGAAGTTGGTAAGGAAACAGTACCATTTGCAAGTGCTGTGATGGAATGAATTTTATTTTGGGAGCATTTAAGAGGGACTAGCCAGGGCTGGGGATGTAGCTCAGATGGTAGGGTGCTTGCTTTGCAAGCACAAGGCCCTGGGTTCAATCCTCAGCACTGCAAAAAAAAAAAAAAAAAAAAAAAAAAGAAAGAAAAAAGAAAAGAGGGAATAGCCATTCCAAGGTGTGGGGAGGGAGAAAAGTTCCTGACCTTCTCCCGATAGTCTTGGAATTAACCCTTTGCCTCATTTCTCCAAGAAAATCCGTTTCAAATCATTGCCTCAGGAAGGTCTAACTACAAGATGTTTTAATTTGATCATGGCTGTGTTCACTGCTGGGAATCCTATATAGTCTGGAATTAGAGGTGCAATCAAAAGTCAAGTAGGTGCCAGGCTATGTAAATATCTGGTGTAGAAAATACTTAATAAATAGTAACTTAATAAAAGAATTCACTCAACGAAGGACCTTATCTGAGATGCCATAAAAATGTGATGTGAGTTCTCCCCAAATAAAGGAAGTTAACATTTTTTGCTTGCCTATAGTGTGGGGCCTGTGAAATTCACATCTGCTGTCTTGGGTAGCTCTCTCTTCTCATCCTGCACACTCTCTATGGGCAACAGTGGTTTCAATTACCAAAAAGGCAATGACCATCCAATGAAATCTCCAGTCCAATCTTTTCTCATGTGCTCTTATGTGTTCTCAAACCTCTCTCTATATAATTGCCTATAGTTATCTCCGCCTGGATGTTCCATAATCTCTCAAACTTAATATGAACAAAACTGTACTTGTAATTAAAATCTGCCATATCTAAAACAACCCCTTTGATTCCCAACCTTGTTGGATGGTACTACTGTGAACCATTTGCTCAGGGTAGAGGTCTGGGATTCACCCCCAACTCCCTGTCCTCTTTCTCTTTGCCACCTCCCACAATCACCCAACCTAATCAATAACCAAGTCCTGTAGTCCCAAACCCCATGTAATTCTTGACTCCATCCACTTTTCCCACGTTGGTTGTCAATACCATATTGGAGGACACCATCATCTTCCACTTGGATATTATAGTACTTCCAGTGATTTTCCTGCCTCCACTGTTGCTATAATACAGCCAGAATGATAATTTTGAGGCACAAATCTGGTCATGTCACCACTCACCCTAAATATTTAATAGCTTCCCATGGCCCTTTGTATAAAGACCTACTTCCTTCATATAGATTGTAAGTAAGCTGACCATATGTCCCACTTTCCTGGAATAGTCCCATTTTATGCACATTATTTCAATAATGCAATCATTATTTCAATAATTATTAATAGTCCTTCTTTTCACTCTCAGGCATGTTCTGGATTTGTTGATAGATTTTATGTTTACCCTATTCAGTCATCTTGATTTTACGTACTTTCTTGGCCTTATTTCTCACCATTCCCTACTTGCACTCTGCTCCAGTCTCACTCAATACCTTTAAGTTCTTCTTAAACTCCTTTTGCTTGCAGACTATTGCCTATACTCTTCTCCTCCTGGGTCACTTTTCATCTTCTCTCAACCCTGGCTCAATGGTTTCCCTCTCTTCAGTTCAGTGCCTTTATATCTCTGTTCAAATATTACTCAGAGCACCAGTACTTCTGCTTTCATGGTTCTTGTCACACTGATGTTTAACTATCTAATTATTTATCTGAAGATGCCACTATACCATAAACTCTTAGGGCATGGATCAAGAATGCATCATTAATTTTTGCCCCAGGAATTCCTCTTATTCCAGTTACAATTTGGATTCTCAGTAAATATTTGATTAGTAAATGAATAAATTTGAACATACAAGAATGCTAAGTAGAATGTCAAATCATTTAGTCTCTCATGAGTGGAGCAGATAGATAACAGTGGATTTAATGGTTAGTAAAACAAAGGAGAGACACCTGCCTTACTTGCACAATAGATCTTGCAATGTGCTTTAGGGTTATCTTTTCTTCTCTGACTACTGAAAAAAATTTAAGTGTGATTCTTCTGCATCAGAAAAGGCCAGAAGATGAGCATGAACTTGCAGGACATAAACTTTCTTTGTTCCTGTTCCATTCCTTGGGACCTTATTCTTCTAGGGAAAACCACAGTGAGCACAAAGCAAGTTATATGAAAAATTGTGATGTGGAATAAGTGACTGGTGCTCTTGTACCTCCCCCTTTTATGTCTTGTCTGTCTAGGGCACCAGGCTCAGTTTCTGAAGTGGATACCAAAATTTCCCCAAGATTCAAGCCCAGAGTTTGCTTCCTGGTTGCTTCCTTGGTTAGGTTTTGATTATGTTTTTCTTTCCTTTATCAGGCATAGTTAGTACAGAGGTCAGCACACTATGATTTGTGGACCAAATATGGTCTGCTGCCAGGCTTGTAAATAAAACTTTATTGGAATACGGCCATGTCTATTCAATTGCGTAGTGTCTATGGATATGTGTCTTTCTTGCTGTGATGGCAGAGTTGAATGGTTTCAACCAAGATCTATTAGCCCACAAACCTAAAATATTTTCAAGCTGGCCCTTTATAGTAAAACTTGATGGTTCTGTCTTAGGTTCCAATCTAGGAGAGCTTGGAAAGAGTCAAGGAGCCTGCAACTCCATGTATGGTCTATGGACCAGCAGCATCAACATCAAGGAATTCACTATGAATACAGAAATCTTCTTTTTTTATTGCGGTGTTGGGGATTGGACCCAGGGCCTTGTGTGTGCGCGAGGCAAGCACTCTACCAACTGAGCTATCTCCCCAGCCCTGAATATAGAAATCTTGAACTCAACTCTATACCTACTGAATCATAATCTTTAGTTCAATAAGATCCCCAGGAGATGTATGGGTACATAAAATTTGGAGAATTGCTGATCTAGGTCTCTGAAGAATGAGGAGAAACTCCCAATAGAACTCAATTTGAAAATGTATTGTCTCTAGGACATGTAGAAATTTTGGCTGGTGACATATGGGTTTCAGGGAAATCACTATGCTAACAAGCTGTACATCTTAACCCCAAACAAGAAAAACTTGATAAGGCAAACTTAGGGCTATGAAAACTGACAGGGTAAACATTAGGGGGACAGAGAGACTCTAAGTACCCCCTAAATCACACTAGTAGGCAGTCATGTGCTTTGCCTATGATGAAGGCCAACCCTGAGAGGGCCTATGGGAGATGAGCAGTGCCAGTCAGAGCAGATGCTGCTTCATTACACGCCACAGTGCTCCATTTTATTGCAAAGACAAAAATACTCCCTCTCTCTGTGTCCACCCTGTGGTTTCTGATTTCTTCTCTCCAAAAGCTGCAGTTGGTGCTAACAGCTTGAGGGTGGGGGAAAGATGAGGTGACTTTTTAAAAAACAGTTGTTTTATATCCATAATTTTGTTTTGGTGCCTCTAAAATAATTTTTTTTAAAGTCATGCAAAAAAAGGCTTTATTTTTATTTATTTTTTATTACTCTCAAGACATCACATGGGGGACAACTCCTGGAGTCCTACAAGAGTCATACTGAGTGGTGGGACAGTGTGATGGTGTAGAACACAGGAAGGCTGACTGCCATCAGGCAAAGCTTTCACAGAGAGCAGTTCAGGCTGTGCAAGGCTCTGTGTCTTGACTTACACGATAAGGCAATGAATGTCTCCAAAGGCACATGATTTCCCTCTTTAGAGCAGTAGATGTGTTTATTCTTCCAAAACAATCCAAAATAAAACCTAAAGTCAAGGACACAGGGTGCTTTGTTGTGGTAAATGAGTAGACCCAGTGTGTCAACCTGGAAAATTTAATAAATCTCATCACCAGCTGCATCACTGTAACCTTTTGTCATGGGAGGAAGACGTAGGAAGTCGGTTTTGTCTGTCTATTTTTGTGACTGTTTGTTTGGTCAAGACATTTATTTCACTAACCTTGGTCTCAGATTCCTTTATCAAAGAGGAAAGAACACTCTAAATTTATTACATTATTAATTTGGGTAAAAGTACACTTTGTATGTTTTTAGAACCTAAGAATAGTAGTCCCACTCATTCTCAATTCACAAATGTTGACAGGGGACAGAAACAATTTAAAAACCATGGTTTTGATGTCACTTTTTTTTCTGCCCTTACTAAAATAATTTCTATAACTAGAAAAAAAACTTTGATTGATTAAATTTTATTTTGCTATTTCCTTGATGCATGTTCAAATGGATTGGTTAAATAAAAATTAAAAGAAAATAAAAAGAGAAAGAGATTTAGAATATCCAAAAGTGAATCTTCAGGCTTTTGAAATATGGAACTGGTTGTGTGGCTTCACTGAAGGAGTCTCTCAGCTAGGTGGGACTGGGGGGTTACAGTGCTAAATTTCACTTGGGCTCCCTAGTACCCCTGAATGACTCCATGCCTCATAACCCAGGAGCACATGATAAAGGGGGAAATCACAGATATAAGATTCTAACTGTTGTAAGATGCTCTGGTGAAGATCTTTTGCTGTTTTTAATGTATTAATGTATCTCAGCGATGATGATTATCTATAAATATTTTCCATACAGAGGAAGAGTTCACCCCCTCCTCCTTAAGCAGGCTGTTCTGATCTGAAGACACTCTGTGAATGGGGAAACTCATGCTCCTTCCTGGCCTATTAATGCATTTAAAGTATGTCATTTCCATTTCTGCAGATAGCCCCAATGTTCCTTCTGTGGGTCAAGTCCTGTTTCATCACTTGTTTCCGTCACTGCTTTCCATCACCCTGTGGGGCAGGGAGTATTTTAGATAACTTACAGATGAGGAGCCTGGATTCATAAGGGAGGTGTTCTAGGCACTACCCTGTGCTGGACTGTTTTGTGAGTAGGCTGAAAAGCCCTCATTTATTTATCCATTGTCCACAGTAAGGACTAAGGTAATGAATATGGAATATGCCAGGCACTGTATTCAGTGTTGAAGTTACAAAGGCAAATGAGTCACTGTTTTTGCCCTCATGGGTCTCTATGCCTAATAGGAAGATATGGATTTTGTTTTTCATTACAAACTTGAGTTCTTCTTTTTCTTTTGTTCAATCTCTTGTGTTGCTTTTGCTTGGCATTAAGAGTGTACTTGCTATACGGCCTGTGTGAATTAGTTTAGGCACAGCCTTTGCTCTTTACATGTTTATACTTCATGACAGACATAATAGACCTACGGAGATGACTAAATAGCCATATGGTGATGACAAATGTGCTCATTAGCTACAACAGCCCACTAATTCAAGAACCTCAATTTTTGAAAAATAACATCAATCCAATAAGTAAAAGTGAGCCTCTGAGCACCCAAAATAGAAATTACTGAGTATACCAATGAAGGCACATGTACTTTATTTGCAGGAAAACAATTTAGGCCCTCTCTAAGCCAATGTATTCTTATATCTTACAAAATTTTAACATGGTAGGATATCTGCTTGTAGCTTACAGCAAATTTTAAAAAAGCAATCTGTTTATCATTTGCCATTGCTCAAAAGAAGAGAATAGATTTCTTAAAATACCTTATTAATGATTTTGGTGAGGGCTGGTTCTGTCTGTCTGAACTTGGAGAGTGTAGAAAATGTATTTAGAAATACAAAAGAAATCTAAACAAGCATATTTGACTTAACTTTTCCATGAAGAGCATGACTAAGCTTAATAGTCTTTTCTCAAAACCATTATACCTTTCATGGAAAATAAGTCCATCCTTTACCCTTTGTTCCATGCCCTCTCATCTCCCACTGGTGTGTGTACCCATAGTGACTCTTCTGCACTGATAAGAGGTCCCATCAATTACCAACCACAAAAGTCCTGCAAACCAAAAGAGAATGGCTTTTTACCTTGTTTTCCCACAGTTTCATAAAGACATGGACTTGAGATGGAAAACCTCAGGCTGGAGTTTCACCATCTTATGGCAAAACAGTACTTTCTGGAGGCCTGCCTGAGTTGCTTCACATTCTCAGTTAAGTTACTTCCTATTGTCAGTTCCTGGACTGGGTTTGTCCAGGGAATAGCTAAGCTAATGAGAAAGGAGGCCCTATGAGTTGGAAGGGGAACAGAAGGTACACTGAATTCAAGGGTGGAGCAGCTCACCCTCAGCATGGATCTTGGGCATTCAGAACTTTCTGTTCTGGGTGGTACACGGTTGCTTCATTGACATGTGAAGTGTCTTCTGTGACAGGACTATGTGGCTAACTATTTATGAGAGTGGATCTGCAAAATAATACCCAAAGGTGGCTCTGTTCTTGAGGGTGAAAAAAGAAAAGGAAGTACAAAAGGGTATGGGAAAGACATTTTGACATTTGCACATTTTGAACAACAGTAATTCGCAAGTTACCTAAAGAAAAGTGTATGTTGAATCCAAAGATGAGATCTCAACTATAACTTTTGTTTTTCTTTGAATGATGTAGGATAGGGTGTATAGTATTCTTGCTGCATTTAAGAATTTCTTATTTAGAAACAAATCAATTCAGAAAATTGATCAAAGTAACTGAGTAAGGCAAAATAAAGGGATCAAGAAATAAAATGTAGATGTGTAGTCAGCTTTTGTGTTATTGTGACCAAAATACCAGGCAAGAACAACTCAGAGAAGGTGAAGTTTATTTGGGGCTCAAGGTTTCAGAGGTCTCAATCACAGACAGCCAATTCCATTCCTTGGGCCTGAGGTGAATCAGAACATCAAGGTGGAAGGGCCCAGTGGACAAAAGATACTCAGTTCATAACAAGGTAAGGAAGCAGAGAGAGAGAGAGAGAGAGAAAGGGGAAGGGGCCACAGGGAAGATGCACTCTTCCAGGATTTGCCCCCACCTCCTCCTACCACACCCCTCCTGCCTACAGTTACTACCCAGTCCATTCAAACCAGGACAGACTGATTAGATCGTAGTTCTCAAAATCTAATCACTTTACCTCTGAATATTTCTTCATCAACAGGAGCTTGTGGGGGACACCGCATATCCAAACCATAACACAGATATTTCTTTCAGTCTCTCTCTCTCTCTCTCTTTCTGTAGCACAGGGGATTGAACCCAGACCCTTGCAAATGCTCTGTGTTCTACCACTGCGCTATACCCATCCCCAGACCAATGCAGATCTCTTCACTTGCATTTACATGTTCTGTCTGCTGGCCTTGTGGTTTTGTAACCCATTTGAATGAGTGGGTCATTCTTCAAAAACTGACGTTTTCTGTTTATAGCAGCCCAATTCACTATAGAAAGAGTGTGGAACCAACCTAGATGCCCTTCAATAGATGACTGGATAAAGAAACTGTGGTATATATACACAATGGAATATTATTCAGCCATAAAGGATAATAAAATTATGACATTTGCAGGTAAATGGTTGGAGTTGGAGAGTATCATGCTAAGTGAGATTAGCCAATCCCAAAAAACCAAAGGCTGAATGACTTCTCTTATAAGTGGTTGATGATACATAGTGAGGGTGTGGGGAGGTATGGGAAGAATGGAGAAGGGATCGATTGTATAGAGGAAACTGAGGGGTAGGGAGGGGTTGGAGAGGAAAGATGATAGAATTCAGCAAACATCTTTAGCCTATGTATATGTGTGAATGGGCAAATTGTATGATTCCACTTTGTGTACAACCAGAAAATGATAGTTGTACTCCATTTGTGTGCAATGAACTAAAATAAATAAATTTTAAAAAACCAAAAAATACCCTGACATTTTCTGAACAAATGACTGAGAAAAATCCATGTCCAGGTCAAGATGGTGAGAGATACCACTGGATAAGGACAAGACAGGTATAATGTGTGTCATCACTTTCAATGAGTCTATTTCTAATAAAATTTATATTTGGCTGTTGTTCAATGCCTACACTTGAAATCCAATGTTTAAATTTAATGTAATTCTGTATTCAAAACAGTTAATACAATTTAAGATTTATTTACCCAATGATGAGGTGTCTAAGGCACAAGTTGCCTTAAAAATGATAAAGATACATGAAACTTACATTACAAACTTTTTCAACCGAATTTCTCCTCTGATCGTTATGTTTAATAATACTTTATATCTTTCTAGGATTTTACATACTTTGTAGACTATCCAAATATTTTCTTACCTCATCTCCTCTCATAGGACTCAGTCCATAAGATCATCATCACCACCTCCTTCATTGCCATCTTTACTTTTGAGATGTGCTAAGCTCTTCACACGTGTTAATTCATTGATAACTCCCAGAAACCCAGTGGGATAGGTAATATTACCCTGATTTTCTGAGGGAAGTGAGGCAAAAAGTTAATAATACACTCAGATTTTCACACTTATCACTGAGGATAGTCTCTTAAACATTTAGACCCATTGAGATCTGAGGGCAATTTTAATTTTAGTCTCTAAGTTTGCAAGGACAGAACTGAGGCTCATAGAGAACTGACTTCCCTGTGGTACTCACTAGTTCTTGACAGAACTTTAATCAGAATTCATGTTTCTAGTTTTTTTAAAAAATATTTTTAGTTGCAGATGGACACAATGCATTTATTTTTTTTTTTATTTTTATGGCATGCTGAGGATCAAACCCAGTGCCTCACACACCACTGAGCGACAAACCCAGACCCCAGAATTCATGTTTCTGACTCCCAGTTAGTGATTCAATATGACACTTTGTCCCTTGTTTTCTCAGTAACACACTCTTCACCAGAATGTCTACTTCAAGAGGGAAAAAAGGTAGAGATTAAAGATGTTCACTCTTCTACAAATGAAATGGTTGTTGGGGATGGAGATTTAGTCTATTGATTAAAATCAGAATGTGAAAATCAGAATAGTTTTATGTACATTGCAACCCATGAGGCCCTATTAACCTGGATATTCCATAGGTGTCATAGGGCAAGCATCCAGCTTTCACCCTTCAGGGAAGCCTGTTTATCTCCATCATCCTTAAGTTGAAAGGGCTATAGTATGACGTAAGGTCATTTGTAAATGAGTGATGTTAAGATATATTGCAGTATATAGTCCTAGTCTCTAATACCAATAACTTTAAATGTTCACATTCCTGGACCAAAGTTGGATGGCTCTTGATGAACTCTGAACTTGATTTGCCTTCATCTGTCTTAGGAAGGCTCCATTCCCACCCATGCCATATGCAAGTAAATAACTTCTTTTCAAAACCAAACATTCATTGTTGATTAACATCTGTTAAATACAATCAAACATTCAAGTACACTGAAGCACACATGGAAAACACACGCCCATTAAATAGCAACATGTTAAAAAAATATGCACGTGAAGGTCTTCTAGTATTTTAGTGTTCGGTAATGCTCATTTGTGAAAACCACAGAACGTGTTCCCTCCTATAAGCTCTGTTAATTACAGAAAGGAATTTAGTTTGAATGAATTAATTTTAATCTTTCTCTGTAGTGAGGAATTTAGATTATGAAGTACCCAAAGGACTTCATTATGAAGCAGTTTCACTTATAAGCAGGGCATCAATCTACCTATTTTGCTTTTGAGCAAGACTCAAACTTATGGGTAAAATATTCCCTTGGGTTAAGACAGATGCCTTGGGAAGTTGCATTAATAACTATTTAGAGTAACTGTTTATGATTCATGAGCTAAGCAGGGTTATTTTCCTGTGGCTTACCAGACCATCTGTAAATTGGCCTGACAGAGGGCTTCAAAAGAATAAATACATAGAAAAAAGTTCTGAGTAAGAATTGAAGCTGTTTTCTTACATTGAAATCCCAATTGTTTTTAGATTTAATCCAATGCCTTTTATTTTAAACTCTTGATCAAACATTTCTTTTCATTAATGTCCAAATATTGACTGTAGATTAGCTTCAGTACATAAAATTTAAAATGTGGCAAAAAGTAAATATTTGTTATTTTATATGCATTTTCTAATGTTTGAATATACTGGGTACCTAAAGTAGAAAACATGTATCTCTGGGAAACTCAGATAAAAATAACAAAATAATATTACATAATCACCAAGTCCCAAACTTCTCAGTGAAGGTCTGGATGACTTCAATTATGAGCAGTACATACTTTTAATCATGAGTGCAGTATGTGACTTCGTAAAATTCAAACACGGAAGTGAATAAAGGCAGAGTGATTATACACCTCCCCCTCTCTACTTCTCAGGTATCTGTAGTAAGTGAACTTGCAGGGCCTCTTCCATAAACATACCTACTAGTGGGCATTTACATGCATGTATTCTTTTGCTTTATAAATTTGATTGGGATAAAATTATGCTTATTATATGGTAACCTGTTTTATTAATCTTAAAAGTGAACAACGTGTAAAGATTAATTCTTTTTAGCTGTTCATTATTTCATGAATTATCTTTTAAAAAACAACGACTTTATTGGCAGATATTGAAGTTCTTGACATTTTTTCCTATGAAAAAATGATCCCTTGTGAAAATTTCCTTGTAGATTTCTGTTGCATTATTATAATTTTAATGGATAACATCTATACTTGATTTAAAATTCAAAAAGTATTTATGACTATATAGTAAAAACTAAATTTTCCTTCTACTTCTATTTCCTAAACACTCAATTTCTTTCTTGTTAGAAAAACCTTCCAAAGATTTTCTTTGTGTGTGCATCCAAAATTTCTCCCCTCATATGCTACCATAAG
>JAJEJO010049997.1:0-20855 GCA_020662805.1 Glaucomys volans | reverse complement strand
ATATTAAGTACTTTTAAGTTGTTTCCTACCTCACTATCAAAACAAAGTGAATGTCCTTACACATATGCCATTTCCATGGGTGATCATCATTGTTGAGTGCAGAATTGTTGGAAAAAAGAATTTGTGCAATTTCATTTTTAAAAATGTTAAATTTTAGACCTTTTATATATGGAGCTTGTAACAATGTATTCTTCATCCAGCATGGTGCAAGAGTGTGCAGAGTAGTTTCTCTCTCTCTCTCTCTCATCATGGTCAAAGTGGTAAATGAAAATGGTTCTTGAGATCCAAGATGGCGGACTGGAAAGAGGCTGTATTCCTTGTCACTCCATAACTCTGGATTTAAGCAGAGGAAAATCTGTTTCTCCATGAGGCAGTCTTTGCTCCTCATCGATCCCCTGCTGTTTACCACATTTATTTACCATGATCACCTGTAGTCTGCCAGCATATGGACTACATTGGAGAGAAGATTGCTCACTGACTGCTGCCTATCATCCACCATTTGCCTGTTTGCCTGCTTCTGGCCTGCCATGGCCTGCCTATCACCTACCCATCACCCACAGACCAAGGTTCACCTGCTGATCGTCAGCCAGTAGTCTGCAGACTGCCTCCAGACTGTCGGTGGAGCGCCAACTACCTGCTGTTGCCTGGTAGTCCATACTACCTGCAGGTTTGGTTACAAATGGCTGCCACCATTGTGGGAGAACAGCCAGGAACTAGGCGCCCTGGACGGGCCAACCACACCCTGCCTCCAGGACCCCTGGCCTGACTGACCAGGCCCTGCCTCCAAGGTCCCTGGTCCAGTACTGACTGCACCCCACACATACTCGGTGCCCACACCCTGTGCTGCATCTCCCCATTTGCCAATACATTTGGAAGCCACTGCAGCCACCTTGGATTATCCTGGATGTGGAAACTGTCATTAGGTGGGCAAATCCCATCCTGAGATGCCTGAAAGCTAATCCCAACCTGAGATGACTGAAAGCTCATTGTCAGGTACCTCTCATGCATCAGGCTACTGAAGACTGGGAGGTTTGAGTAGTATATGACTATTATAGTGTAGATTTTTTTTCCTCCTTTGTGAAAATATTTAAATTTTTATTTCTTTATTTTTCTTGCTCTCTATTTTCCTTTTGTTTAACTGTTTCCTCAGAGTCTCTTTCTTCCTTTTCTCATGCTAACAACCAACTTCTTTTGACTACATTTTCACTCTTCCTATGATCTAGAACTTCTTCATAGTCTTTTCTTATCCCATTAACAGTTACATCCTATACCCCTCCCCATCCTCTTTGTCCTCTATTAGAAACTGCAGTCCTCATTGCAAATCTATTTGTTATCCTGTAGATAATAATTGAACTCATCCTCTCTGTTTATTACAACAATATTGCTAATGTCTTCATAGGGGCTATTTGCTTTATGGTGGCATATTGTCTGTACTGGGTATTGCTAATATTGATCTCCCCCTTAAAGAAGAGGTTTTGGAGAACTACAGGGTCACCATAAGCCTATAGGGCAGAAACTGCAATATCCCAGATCCGCATTGCTAGAGGGGTAGATACATGAACATCATGAAGAAACAAGTGTTCCAAACAAACCAAGATTCTATACTAATAGAATCCAATGAAAGCCTGGTAGAAGTAATGTAAGAAAAGGAGTTCAGAATATTACATGACTAAAATGATTTGCAAAGCAAAGGATGAGTTAAGAGAGCAAATGCAGGCAATGGATGATCACTTCAATAAGCAGTTGAAAGAGCAACTGCAGGAAGCAAAAGTTCTCTTCAACAAAGATATTGAGATTGTAAAAAAGAACCAAAAAAAAAAAAATCCATGAGATAGAGGAAACAATAAACCAAATTTAAAAACTCAATGGAAAGCATCACCAACAGACTAGATCACTTGGAAGACAGAACCTCAGACAAAGAAGACAAAATATTGAATCTTAAAAATAAATTGCCCAAACAGAGAAGATGGTAAGAAATCATGGACAGAATCTCCAAGAACTATGAGATATCCTGAAAAGACCAAATTTAAGAATTATCAGAATTGAGGAAGGCACAGAGATACAAACCAAAGGAATGAACAACTTTTTCAATGAAATAATATCAGAGAATTTCCTGAACCTGAAGAATGAAATAGAAATTCAACTACAGGAGGTTTACAGAACCCCAAATGCATAAAATTACAGCAGATCTACACTAAGGCACATTATGATGAAAATACTTAACATACAAAATAAAGATAGGATTTTAAAGGCTGTGAGAGAAAAGCATCAGATTTTATAGGGGGAAACCAATACGGATATCAGCAGATTTCTCAGCCCAGAACCTAAAAGCTAGAAGGGCCTGGAACAATATATTTCAAGCTCTGAAAGAACACGGTTGCCAACCAAGAATCTTATATCCAGCAAAACTAACCTTCAGATTTGAAGATGAAATAAAATCCTTCCATGACAAACAAAAGTTAAAAGAATTTACACATAGAAAGCCTGCGCTACAGAACATTCTCAGCAAGATATTCCATGAGGAAGAAATGAAAAACAGCAATGTAAGTCAGCAAAGAGAGGAACCACCCTAAAGGAAAAGCCAATCAAAGGAGAAACCAAGTCAAGCTAAAAACTAAGCCAAAATGACTGGGAATACAAATCATATCTCAATAACAATCCTGAACATTAACAGCCTAAACTCATCAATCAAAAGACTGGTGATTGGATTAAAAAGAAAGACCTGATAATATGCTGCTTTCAAGAGACTCATCTCATGGAAAAGGACATCCACAAACTAAAGGTTAAAGGATGGGAAAAAATCTACCACGCACATGGACTCAGTAAAAAAGCGGGATTTCCATCCTTATATCACATAAAGTGGATAGTCAGAGTTAGTCAGAAGGGATAAAGAAGGTCACCTTGTACTTCTTAAGGGAACCATAAATCAAGAAGACATAGCAATCATAAATATTTATGCCCCAAACAATGGCCCATCCATGTAAATCAAACAAATCCTTCTCAATTCCAGGAATCAAATAGACCACAACACAATAATTCTGGGTGACTTTAACACACAATTGTCACCACTGGATAGATCTTCCAAACAAAAACTGAACAAAGAAACCATAGAACTCAATGACACAATCAATAACTTAGACTTAACAGGCACATGTAGAATATTCCATCCATCAACAAGTGAATACACTTTCTTCTCAGCACCACATGGATCCATCTCTAAAATAGACCATATGTTATGCCACAATGCAAAAAAACAGAGATATTACCTTATATTATATCAAATCATAATGGAATGAAATTAGAAATTAATGACAAAATAAAAAACAGCAACAACTCCAACACCTGGAGACTAAATAATATGCTATTGAATGAAGCATGGATAACAGAAAACATCAGGGAGGAGATAAAAAAATTCTTAGAGGTAAATAAGAATGATGATACAACATATCAAATCTCTGGGACACTATGAAAGCAGGACTAAGAGGAAAATTCATTGCACTGAGCACATTCAAGAAAAGAATAAAAAGTCAACAATTAAATGACAACTAAATGTAACTAACATTACATCTCAAAGTCCTAGAAAAAGAAGAACAGAACACCAAAAAGTAGTAGAAAACAGGAAATAAAACCAAAGTTCGAATCAATGAAATTGAAACAAAAGAACAAGTCAAAAAATTGACAAAACAAAAAGTTGATTCTTTGAAAAAATAAACAAAATAGATAAACCCTTAGCCACACTAACAAAGAGAAGGAGAGAGAAAACTCAAATTATTAAAATTCGTGATGAAAAAGGAAATATCACAACAGACACTGCTGAAATACAAAACATAATTAGAAGCTAGTTTGAAAATCTGTGCTCCAACAAAATAGAAAATCCCAAAGACATTGATAAATTTCTAGAGACATGATATTCCCAAACTGAATCAGGAGGACATACACAATTTAAACAGATCAATTTCAAGCAATGAAATAGAAGAAGCCATCAAAAGTCTACCAACCAAGAAAAGTCCGGGACCAGATGGATTCTCAGCTGAGTTCTAAAAGACCTTCAAAGAAGAACTTATACCAATACTCCTGAAAGTATTTCATGAAATAGAAAAGGAGGGAATCCTTCCAAATTAATTCTATGAAGCTAGTATCACTCTGATACCAAAACCAGACAAAGACACATCTAGAAAAGTAACCGTTAGACCAATATCTCTAATGAATATACATGCAAAAATCCTTAACAAAATTCTGGCAAATTGCTTACAAAAACATATCAAGAAGATAGTGCACCACAATCGAGTGGGGTTTGTCCCAGGGATGCAAGGTTGATTCAACACCAGAAATCAATAAATATAATTCATCACATCAATAGACTCAAGGTTAAGAATCATATGATTATTTTGATAGATGCTGAGAAAACATTTGACAAAATACAACACCCCTTCATGCTCAAAATACTATAAAAAATAGGGATAGTAAGAACATACTTCAACATTGTAAAGGCTATTTATGCTAAGCCCACTGCCAGCATCATTCTTAATGGAGAAAAACTGAAAGCATTCCCTTTAAAAACTGGAATAAGACAGGGATGCCCATTGTCACCACTTCTATTCAACATTGTGCTTCATATACTAGCCAGAGCAATTAGACCACAGAAATTAAAGGAATATGAATAGGAAAAGAAAAACTCAAACTGTCACTATATGCTGATGACATGATTCTATATTTAGAGAATCCAAAAAACTCCACCAGGAAACGTTGAGACCTAATTAATGAATTCAACAAAATAGCAGGATATAAAATAAACACACATCAATCAAATGCATATATACATAAGACCTCTACAATGAAAATTACAGAACATTAAAGAAAGAAATTGAGGAAGACCTTAGAAGATGGAAACACCTCCTCTGTTCTTGAATAGGCAGAATTAATATAATCAAAATCGTCATACTTCCAAAGGTGCTATACAAATTTAATGCAATTCCAATAAACATCTCAATGACATTCCTCATAGAAATAGAGAAAGCAATCATGAAATTCATCGGGAAGAACAAAAGACCCAGAATAGCCAAAGCAATCCTGGGAAGGAGGAATGATGTAGGAGGTATCACAATACCAGACCTTAAACTCTACTATAGAGCAATAGTTACAAAAATGGCATGGTATTGGTACCACAATAGACAGGTAGACCAATGGTACAGAATAAAAGACACAGAGACAAACCCACATAAGTACAATTATCTCATACTAGACAAAGGTGCCAAAAACATACAATGGAGAAAAGATAGCCTCTTCAACAAATGGTGCTGGAAAAACTGGAAATCTATATGCAGTAAAATGAAATTAAACCCCTATCTCTCACCCTGTATAAAACTCAACTCAAAATGGATCAAGGATCTAGGAATTAAACCTGAGACTCTTCACCAAATAGAAGAAAAAGTAGGCCTGAGCCTTCATCATGTTGGCTTAGGACCAGCCTTCCTTAACATAACCCCCAGAGTGCAAGAAATCAAAGCAAGAATCAATAAATGGGATGAATTCAAACTAAAAAGCTTTTTCTCAGCAAAGGAAATAATCAATAATGTAAAAAGAGAGCCTACAGAGCGGGAGAAAATATTTTCCACACACACTTCAGACAGAGCACTGATCTCCAAAATTTATAAAGAACTTACAAAACTTTACAACAAAAATACAAAGAACCCAATCAATAAATGGGCTAAGGAACTGGGCAGAAATTTCACAGAAAAAGATATATAGGTGATCAACAAATACATGAAAAAGCGCTCATTGTTTCTAATAATTAGAGAAATGCAAATTAAAATCACCCTAAGTTTTCATCTAACTCCAATTAGATGGCTATTATCAGGAACACAAGCAATAATAAGTGTTGGCATGGATGTAGGGGAAAAGGGACAGTCATACATCGCTGGTGGAGTTGCAAATTGGTGCAGCCACTCTGGAAAGCAGTATGGAGATTCTTAAGAAAGCTTGGAATGAACCCACCATTTGACCCAGCTATCCCACTCCTCAGTTTATACCCAAAGGACTTAAAATCAGCATACTACAGTGATGCAGCCACATCAATGTTCATAGCAACTCAATTTACAATAGCTAGATTGTGGAACCAACCTAGAGGCCATTCAATGGATGAACAGGTAAAGAAACTGTGGTATATACTCACAATGGAATATTACTCAGCCACAAAGAAGAATAAAATTATGGCATTTGCAGGTAAATGGGTGTAGTTGGAGAGGATTGTGCTAAGTGAAATAAGCCAAGCCCCCAAAACCAAAGGCCGAAATTTTTCTCTGATAAGTGGATGATGATACATAATGCGGAGCTGGTTGCAGGGGGAGGAACTTTGGATGGTGTAGAGGAAAGTGGGACAGGAGGGGTTGGGGGAAGGAAAGATAGTAGACTGAGACAGACAGTATTACCCTATGTATATGTAAGATTATATGAATCATGCAAACCTACATTATGAAAAAAAGATATATTCCATGCTGTATAATTATATCAAATTGGTTCTACTGTCATGTATAATTAAAAAGAACCAATAAATAGAAAAAAAGAAAAAAAAAGAAAATAGTACTTTGTTATGATTATGTTTTCTACATTTTAAAATTCTTAGTGAAGATGAACAATAATTCATGTGTTTAAGAATCATTTGTAGAAGAAGAAATGAGAGGGGGAGGGGGCAGGGATATGAAAAATGATGGAATGAGACAGACATCATTACCCTATGTACATGTATGATTAACAAGAATGATATCAATGTACCTCATGCACAACCACAGAAATGAAAATTTGTACCCCATATGTGTACAATGAATCAAAATGAAGTCTGTATAAATTTAAAAAATAAAAAAGCATCATTTGTATTTTTTCCTATTAACAATATCTTTATTTCTTCCCAAATTGATTCTTGGACTTTTCTTGCTTAAGATCAGTGAAGTTCTCACATTAAGGGCTATTCTATTGGTAACTTATTAGTAATATTAGTTACGTGTCCATCCCCCTGCCAAAATTTGTCATTTGTCATTTTGATTTTGGTCATTTTTGCAATGAAAGTTTTTTACTTTTTATGTAGTAGAATTTATCATCTATTTTTAAGGTTGCTGATTTTTGCTTTTTTATTTACAAAGTTTGTTTTCTCTTCTAAATTGTTTTTGGTAACTACTTGTTTCTTTTTTTATAACAAATCTTCAATTTATTTGAAGCAATTCAGTTTCAAAAACTTTTAAGTTATAGCAGTGACAGAAAAAAACATGGAATAGTCAAAAACAATAAGAGAATGACCAGGAGTCCTGCTTTTTTAATTTGTTTTTAACACTGTCATGGCTTTATTCAAAAACACAGTTGCACAAAAGTATTGACCTCAAAGTTTTAAAGGAGAGATTCTTGAAGAACTTAACACACTATATACATACTGCCAATCAAAGAGCATTAAAATAGGACCCAAAACTTCTACAAAATATAAAAAACCCCTTACTTATTTGCATGAAAATACCACCCACAAAGCTAAATAAGTTCTTAAAAGTTATCTGGAGGTTCACTAAGTGTTGTCTTCAAATCAAAGAACTCTAATTTTGATTGCACAATAAGATGATTGATAAGGTTAATGTATAGATTTCATTTTAAAAATAAGTATTTTATAATCTGGCATAGTATGTAATGAGAATTCTTAGAAACTAAAGCAGCACATATCGATTGTTAAAATTAGGAAAAAATGTTAATTTCTGTACTTTCTGAACCCCTACTAAATTTATTCCAAGTGTTTATTTCAGTCAGTTGTGCAACTGTTTTAGCTTCTCCACAAATAACCTTTAAAACACCGAGTCATACATTTTAAACTAAAAAAAACAAAAAACAAAAAACAAGCAGCAGCACTACTACATTCAGTAATTTAAGTGCATCTCAGTAGAGAAGCATAACTTCAATTAGTTTACTGATACGAACCTTTAAAAACCATACAAATATGCAAAACAATGAAAAAATTTTAGTCAAGATTAACAAAGCAATTACCTTGAACATGGAGCCTCCATGATAAAAAGGGAGATGTACTTGTCTGTTCCTTATATTTAATTTAATAACCATGTAAGTAAGCACACACTCACACTTATCCCAAATATTCTTCTATTTTAATGGACATTCACTTGAAAATAAATCTTAATTTTAATGTTTAGTACCGAATATTTTTCCAACTGCCTACTATATTCCAACTAAATGCTATATCTGGTAATGCTTTAAAACTATAGAATAACCAAAGGTTCTACTCAGAAAAATTATAAATACTGCGCAGGGTTGGTATCCAAATCATTTGGAATGCCAACTTAAAAATTTGACTTGAAAGTCTCATTAATTACCAATTAGGCAATCATTCTGACTTTTGAGGAACATTGATGCTGCTTTGAAAAGCCTTCCCTGCTTCTTTCATTTCTTCATCTTACTTATACGGTCTTAAATGTTGTCAGTCAAGAAAGATTTACAATAAGCAGACCTTGCTGCCTAAAATTTGTGTCAATAACAATATTCGTATCTCAAAAGATTCTTAGTTTCTTCCACTTTGTTTAAAACCCAGATGGATCTGAAAAGGTGGACGAGGTATAAGACTACAGGTTTTCTGGGTATCCAGAAGTTCCCAACTTTCTTTTGGGATACAGAGAGGTGAGTGAAATAAGAAAGGAAGGTGATCATAAAGAAATTGTTGAGAGGAGAAAAAATGCACACCTAAAACAAAACAAAATAAACAACCGTTGGCATGTCATGATCTGCAGCCTGAAGAGAGGGCTCACCTGCCTGTCTCTCATTTAGTATAGGCAATCCTTCCTTCAAAAATAAAATCTTATCAATCACCACAAAATCCATGAACTTTGTTACTGACTAGAACTTCCCCCAAATCCACAAACTATATTGCTCAACAGAACCTTTATTATTCTGCTTCTACTTTCCACCTTAATTCATGTGACAGAAGACCACCCAAATACCTTTAGCTATTAGGGAAAAAAGGCAATGCCTTTAAACTAAAGATCCCTGGATCATCTCTAAAAAAATAATCAACTTATTCAAGAGACTACTGTCATTTCATATTACAGATGACTGTAATTTTAGTTAATTTATATAATTTTAAAATCTTATGAATGAAATGCACCAAACTTCACCTGTGTAAAAGCAATCATGTTTTAATTATGGACTAAAAAATTACTAATACAATGAACTTGAACTTGAATTAGAAAAATTAAGATCCTAAATATAATTGCTAGAGAATGTCTCAATGTGGGGAGTGTCAATGAAATTTTTCTCTACATACAACATGATCATTAACAGACTAGTACATCTTAATTGGAGTGATAAGGCAAAACTAGTAAAACCACACTTTTCCTATAAAAAGTTACACATTATCTTCTGTAGGGATGGCTTTTATACATGAAAAAAACAAAGATGTGATCAGTCTATTGTACACCCAGGAATGTTGGGGAATCTGGTCTTAGAATGATCTAGTCATCTTTTTCCTCTCCCTCATCTTCAGCATCTTCTCATTTCCTCTTCTCTCCCCAGAGACCTTCTTCTTCCTCTTCTTCCTCTTCTTCCCCTTCTTCAACATAATCATCATCTTCTTCATCCTGAATTTCTTCTTTCATCAAATGAGAGAGACCAACTTCTTCTCCCTCTCCCAATTCTGACCCTGCTTTATCTTCTTCCTCCTCCTCCTCCTCCTCCACTTCCTCCTCTTCCTCATATCCTTCAGGTAGACCAGCTTCATCTTCCTCTTCATCTCCATCATCTTTATCTCCATTTTTCTCATCCTCCTCTTCGGAGTCAAGTGCTTCATTATCCTCCTGATCAAATCCATCTGAGTATGTGATTTGTTGCAGCAATTCCAAAATACTTTCTCTGTAATCTTCCAGGTTTGTGATCTCACAGTTAAATAAGTCAAGACTTTTCAAATTTCTAAGTTTTTGCAGAGCTTATACTGTACTGAGATCTTTGATTTTGTTTCCAGTCAGACTGAGGTAGGTAAGATTTGGACATTTTTCTGCTAGGACTTCCAAGCCTCCAGAAATTACATTGTCACAAAGTTCCAACTTTTGAAGTTTATTTAAACTGGGAAGTTGGGCCAGTGAACTTAATTCCACATTAGCCATACTCAGAAACTCTAGTTCTTTAAAAGTGTCATTCAGGCCTTCAGTTTCCCCATTGACACACAGGCAATTGTCAAGAACTAACTCTGTCATCTCCTCCGGGGCTCTGTTCCTTAATTCCATGTTAATCCTCTTCTTCATCTCCATGTCCTCCTCCTGCTCTTCTGCTACTACTCTCCTCCTTTTCCCTTTCCTGCTTTTCCCACTACCCCCCCAACCCTAAAATTTTAAAAGATTTGGAAATGAATGAAAAGAAATACAAATATTAACACCCACTACCACCAGATAGATGTGTGGGGGGAGGGAAGAAAAGAATAGCAAATGGAGTCCAAGGAGTTGGGACTTTACCTTGGCTGCCCCCACCTCCTTGTCCACACAACAGCGTGTGCTCACACACACACACACACACACCACCACCACCACCACCACCACTTGTTTCTTTTAGTACTTCTCTTGCTAATTTTTTTTTCCCAGTCCACCAGGAAAATATTTTGCTTTATATATCAACTTTCAAATCTACTTATCTGATTTAATGCTCAAATTACATGACACAAACCTTCTGGAGTCAGAATTCTGGTTCTGTTCTTTATTAGTTGTGGCACCTTCAGAAAATGTCATCAGATGCTGATGGCCATAGTGGTGGTAATGTCTCTATCATAAGCTTGCTATGAGGATTTAATTAGATGACACATCAAGTGCTTGGTAATGTTAGATGTCATCATCTTCGTTTTCATCATCATCATCATCATCATCATTAATTTTGTGATTATTGTTATCGCTCAAACCAGTAGAGTCACACTGAGACAGCTGCCTTTGCTGATCTGGAGAGGAACCCAGTGATGCCAACCACACATTTAGTGGGAATGCCATTGTCTCAGATGCTGTCTCGAGGCATACCACACTTAAAAACCCACAAGATGTGAGTGCTGAATGATGTTAAAGTAGGGATATTGTGCACTGCACATTGTCACTTGACTGTGAAGAGTCCTACTTAGGCTGTGTCCACCAGCTTTTCAAGAAACTTGTAGATTCACATTCACCCAATTTTGGGATTCATATCCAAGCCAGTAGGACTGGTGGGTAACAAGTATAGAAAATTAAGAAGAATATATTTATAATCCTGAAGTAGGTAAAACCTTCCTAGGAATTCAAAACATTTAGAAGTCATAAATAAAAGCATCAACAGATTATAATACTTAAAAGGTCAGAATTTCTATGCAATAAATGTCAAAAAGGAAAGTTAAAAGGCAATTGTCTACCTGGTCAAGAAATTTTGTAACATGCACATAAAATGATAATAACCTTAATATCTAAAGATTTCATGAAAATTAAGTAGTGTGTGTATCATCATAATAAAGCAGACAAGAATATCCATTAGTAGAGAAATGGTTGATATGGAATGGCACAAGTGGAAAGATTTACCAAACATATTTACATGAAATGGAAGTTGTAGAACAAAATGCATAGTGCAATTCTATAAACGAGGAGAAATTCTCCAGACAAAAGCATATACTGCATCTAGGAAAAATGTCTAGGAAAATGCACACTGGTTAGCTTATTATGCTTCTGATAAGAGTGGTGTCCATGGGTAAAAAAGGACAGGCAACAGGGAGGTAAAAGAGTGAGCATGGGATATTTTCATTTCTTACTCTTTGTATCTCTTTGTTTAAAATACTTATAACTGGAATGTATTTGTGTTTACTTCTGTAATGAAACTTAATAAAATGAGCCACAATAACATGGATATCCTCACACAATACTACTTGATGCAAAGTGGAATGAAATGATGATGTCTAAAATCTCGCCTAAAATGCTTGATTTTTTTTTTTTTTTAGAATATAATTGGAGAACCATTTATGAGATCACCAATGTTCAGGGGATATAATATGATTGCTCACAAGCCACTACACTATAGCACAGGTTATAAGATAATTCCCAGGTCCTCATTAGAGTGGAAAATGAGTTATATAAAGATCTGATTTTGCTGACAAACTGCATCCAGCCACATCATACTAGATTCAGTACCGCAAGGACTACCACATTCTGGGGTGGACTTTCTTTCTCTGCTTCGATCCTACTGCACTTTGCTCTTTAACATATTAGAAAAACAGTGGCAGAATGAAGACTCCCTGGTATCATTAATTGTGAAACTGACTTAGAATTTTTTGGCAAAGCTGTTGCATAAGGATGTCGTTAATCTTCTTCCTTGATATTTCATGAGAAAGAGATTGATGCCCTAATATCACTGGATTTTCTTCCTCGAAGATTGGCCTTTTTGGTCTGTCATTTGTTTTCCTGCTTTTGACAACTATCTGGAAAAGCAAAACAACAATGAATGCACAATGGTAAACATCAGCGAAATTCATCTGCGGTGGCAGGGAGGCATCAGGGAGTGAAAAAGACCATGACAAAAGTGCTCACCCATCCAAAGATGGCCTCTCTGTTCAGTTCCATTTGGTGGTTAGTATTGGAATCGAGGCAACTGTTGTAAACTTTCTGTGCTTTAAAGAGAAGCAAAAAATAAAAACCAATTTTATGTGATTTTCTCCCCTTTAATTTTTAAATATTGGGAAATAAACATATAAAATATAAACATTACTGAATCATGCTATGAAATTTATCTGACAGTCAAATATATAGGGGGCTCCACTTTGGCTTCAGACTTTTATATCATTTTTTTTTTTGTCCCAAATACTCTGTATCCCAGGTTCCCAAACTTAGCAGTGCATGACCACCTACAGAAGTTATTAACAATAGAGGTTATCAGGCCCCACTCAAATGCAATAAATTTGAAACTACATTTTTTACAAGCTCCCCCATTAACTGTATACAGTTAGTTCGACAACAGCTTCTGGCTAACTGCCAATCTGCTATAATTGGAATGGCAGATGGGATCTTTCTTAAATGCAAATTCTAATCCATTAATGGTGGCTGCCTGGAACACTGACTTGAGGAGGACTGTCAGACTGTGACTAGGTTCTGAGGGGAAAGATTGGGGGTCTCTCGGTGATATTACCTTGGGCACAAGCAAATGGAAAGAGATGGTACCTGTGCAGTGTCTTCTCTGACCATGACCCATAGGGTAGAACCTATGCTTTAAAAAATAATATTTAAATCCCTCCATGATGTGGTCCCACCGTCTTCCCTTAGAAGTTTGTGTGTGTGTCTGCTGAAAGAGAGAGAGAGGGAGGGGGCAATATGTTAGAATCAGGATTCAGAACAGTTACTCCTAGGTTCATAAACCTAGGAGTTTTGGGGAGTCAACGAACTTCAATTTCATTTAACAGACATTGGTCAAACTCAAATCTTTGGATAGGAAGCACAACATCATTCCCTTGTGCTGCCAACTCTATTCCTACAAAGTCCTGTTTATTCTGCTCTGTCCACTGGGTATCCTACTGCCCTTATTCAGCTTTCCTGCTGTTCACAGTTTTGAGGAGGAGTAAGATATTTGTGAATAGCTGTGTGCAGAGTTGAAAGTAGTTTGTCACTACCAGCATCATTTACCATGCTTTTGGTTCAAAGTTGTAAGCTGCTTAAACCAAATAATCATACGTTCTCATTAACAAGAAACTGGAAGCTAGCAGTCTCTGTGTTGGTTTGGTAAATCTACATCCTTATAAAGAACCAAGTTTTTCTCTTCCTTTTGTTCTGCCACACTCACCATTGTCTCTCCTTTTGGTTTCAGAAAGGCTGCGCAGCACCAAGCTTTACTTCCTGACGTGTGTGTCCCCCAGTTGGAAGGCAGAGAGTAGGGATGAAGGGAACTTTTCTCCTTTTCTGAACCCCAGATGCCCTGCCCTTATATATCACTGGGCAGAACTGTGACATAAGCCCATCACTAGACCAATCATTGGCAAAGTAGAATGAGCTGAATTAAATGCAATTCATCCCATGCAGCTGGGCATTGCACCAAAAAAGTGGGCACTAAGGAAGGGGGAAATAAGCAACAGTGTGTGCTACGTCATATCTAGAAATCAGTGCCTAGAACAGGATCCAGTGCAGGATGATGAGCGCGATCCCACACCTGGATAGCATTCCTAAGGATCAGAGATTCATGTTCATGAACAACTTGACACTCATACAGAAGCGATTACTATTAATGCAGTCGAAGTGGTAAGATATATTCTATTTGAAGACTCCTCTAGTATACAAAAGAAATGAATTTCAGAAAACTCACATCAACTGATGTTAATTAATAAATTGGTTTTGATTAGTAAATGGGATGAGCATTATACCAAGATATTTACTGAAGTCTAGTTGTTCCCAAACCTCACTGTGAATCTGAATTACATGGTTTTAGAAATTCCAAGCTCTTTGGGATTGATAAAGAACATTAATGCAAAAAATGGAACAGTACAAGGTATTTGTGATTTGAACACTTTATAAAGCTTAGAGACATTTTAGTGACCTGTAGATCTTAAAGTAACAATATATAAAATCAACATGCCTGCCCTGAGTGTACCAATGTTCTTAAATGGTAAGATTCAGTCAGATGTGCATAGAAATCTTGATTTAGAAAAAGAAAAGGGAGTAAGCTAACTTGTGTTTGCCTCCACCGGTGGTTTTTAACCTTCTGGGTTTATAGGCTTCATTGAGAATCTGAGCAAGGTTATGGAATACTTCCCGGAGAGGCACATTTGCATAGTCGCACAATGTTTTGAATATTAATAACCTCTACTCTAATGCTCTTGGTCCTATTAGAAAAACTAAAGCAGCATAACTAATAACCAACAATTGACATTATTAATTGAGTCCTTACAAGTTTTTCAGGTTCCACTGAGATCTACTGAACTAGAAGCTTTGGGGGCATAAAAATACATAATTTTATAAAGTTCTTTCATTATTTCCAGTGAAATTAAATGACTCCTTCCTTGCCAGTAAGAGAAGCCAGGGGTTTAGAGTCATGCAAACTTGAGCTAAAAGACCAAAACTTGACACTCACTGGCAACAGCAAGTCACTTCAATTCTCTGAGCTTAGTTGACGTCACCTGTAAACTGGGAAGGCTAAAAGTTCATAAGAGTGTGGGAAAGACGAAAGGAGGTAATGTGTGACATGCCAGCACGTACCCTGGCATATAGGATGCACTCCAAATATTTATTCTTTATTGTAGGTACTCATGAGAGGTAGATTTGTTTGCAGTGACAATGTTGTCTGAATATGAAATAACTATCTGAATGAAGAAATTTCTGGTCATAACATTTCCATTAAATGTTTAAAACAGAAATTATGACAACAAAGGGAAGATGGCAGTGGCATGAGCTGTACATGGGTTTTGTTTGAGCTACATGACATAAAAACACAGGAGCAAGGCAAAACTGCAGAAAACAGCTCTGACACTTAGATCCTCAAGTCTCAGCTTCACTCCAACCTAATTTTGCAAGGCTTTTGGGAGGTTTCCAATCCCTAAAACTTTTAAATTTTCATGTCAATACAGTAAATTCTTGGTTGTGTGGAAAGAGGCTCTTTGAAGTGTCCAAAATGGCTCTCAATTGGGGGAAAACGAAAGAAACCATGTTATCTGTCCAGCAATGAATACAGAGGAATCTTCAAACGGAGTGCAATAAACATGGAAGGAAGAGTAAAGATTTGAAGATTCATTCTGATTGGTTATTTGGTCAACAAAAAAAAAAGAATACCCTTATTGCGAATGACAGCTTTTAAAGGACAAAAATGAGACTTCTGAGTTAGGCCAGAGGTAGCAAACATGTGGGGTAAAATAACTCAGGAAATAGAAAAGACAACAGCCCAAAACAGGGGAGGCAATCATGATTGTTGGCATTTTTGGAGGGATTTCTAAGTAATTTTGCAAAGCTCAGTAATTTAGCTGGGAGATTTTCTATCATTTCCAAGGTTGATACGTTTGCCTCAACCAAGGACCTATAGGGTGAGTCAAGAGCATAAAAGTCAACAAAGGAGAGTCCAGAAATGGATTCAGATCAATAAAAACTTAGTGACACTTCATGATCTGTGAGGTCACTCCCGTTTCTTACAGAAACAATGTAGAGGGTAAATATGTGACCTGAACTTACGGCGTCCTGCCAAAAGTTGAAGAATGGGGATCAGGGCCTGCTAGTTGGCACTTTTGTAAAGTTCAGAGCAGACTTATGTTTGCCTCTTTCCAGTAGGTTTTACATACTTCCATCATAGAAAGAAACTCCCTAGAGGAATCATTTTCACTTACACATAAACAGGGCTTCATGGTTTGATTGCCCCTTGTGGAATGTGCTTAGTCATGCAGGGAAAGGCAAATGGCATAGTTAATAGCCAGTCACGCTATTTTCAATTAATTTCTCACTAATTGAGCAACAACTAAGCTACTCTTAAGATTTTACTATGTTATGACATTGTGTTGATCTTTGACCTTCATTATCTCATTCAACCTTTACCTCTACCCTATGAGGTGAATAATGTTACTGACTCCATTTTAGAGATGAGGAAACTAAGATAGTAAAACTAAGTAGTTTGTTTAAATCTCTACAGTTAGCAAGTGACAGAAACAGTAATCAAACTGTGGTTTGTTTAATGCCAGAGTAGATACTCTTAGGCACACCCTCATATTACCTTTAAATTTTTAAAATACTTTTTAAATACACTTAAATACTATGACCTGGACACAAAAGGATTTGTGACCATTTGTATTTATATGGTATGGGGCATGCGTGTGTGTGTGTGTGTGTGTGTGTGTGTGCAATGTTTACTTTTCTAGGGGTCCTCAGCTTTCATCAGATCCCCTTGGAAATTCCCATCTAAAACAGTAAACAACCAGCCACCCAGATGTTTCACATTTTAGTTATGGATTAAGTTAGACCGTCGCAGAACCACATTCTCTGGTCACACTGACCGTCTTTCTTCCACTTCTTTCACCTTACAGAATTGCCGTTAAGAATTTGTTTTCTGGAATTAAGTTTTTAAATCTTGAATTAAGGAACACTATTAAAAATAGCTGTACAAAATCTACTGCATTGACTCTGGGAATATTTTTGAGCGTATTTTTCCAGTTTGTCTTTCAGTGTCTTCTCCAAAAGATTCTAAGCAATGAATTGCTTTTAGATGAAAAACAATATTTTCTTTATGTACAATAAAAATATAATGATGTTTCCCTTTATTCTAGAGGCAAAATTTCAGCCTCAAATCTGCATTCCAACTTTAGTACCTATGTAGGAGTCTCTGGCCTACATATTCACATTTTAACTTTTCCCTCAGTCATAGACATCTACTCCAATTTGTATTTTCCTTTGTTCTGAATATATATTCACTATTTCATTCCATGATTCTTGTAAGGCATCTCAAATTCTTTGTGGAACAAAGAGGAATATAAATTTAAAATTTAACTTCTCTCCCTTTTCCTCTTCTACCACCCTATGCTTCAAAAGAGGCAGAGTTTTGAAAGCTTGTAGAACTTTCTCCTTTTATAACTTAATCTTCAAAGATACAAGCAAATGACCCCCCAGTTAGAGCAGTATAAAAGAATTAAAAAAAAACACTAAAACCCTCTGTGACAAACACTTTCTTTACTGATTATTCAACTTAATAGAGGCAATATATTGCCTCCTTCCCGCCCCCCCCACCCCAATTACTTATCTCAGGCAAAATGGATTTCTTTCATTCATGATTGGATTTTCTAGGAAGCAGCTGTATTATAGTATTTCATGTTGTGAACAGAATGAAAGCCAGGTGACTTAAGCCCCAGGTTTGAAGGGACAAAGATCTCTTTCAGTTGTGTACACTTGAGTACATGAATTTAAAGTCTAACCCAGCTAAAAGATCAGCATACCAGCACAGGCTCTGGCCAACACAGTGCTATCTACACGTAGAGTCAATATTTTTCTCAAAAAAGAACCTTGGATTTTCTTAAGCAGTTACACTAATTGATCAGTTAAGAGTCTAAGCCTTGGTTCTATAGCTTAAGTCTTGAAATTATTTTAAATCAGATTTGAACCAATTTTAAGTTTGACTGAGAGACTAGAAAAAAATCAGGGAGACTTTTAAGATAGCTTCACTGAATATCTGGTCTAAAATGTGTGACCAGAAGATCTTACCCACAGTCTTGACTTCCCCCACCCCTTGGATTAGACAATTCTCAAATGTTTACTCCCAGCCAAGGCTGGTGTTCTAAGCCCTTCACCTATATTTCTAACTCCTCAGTTCTACTTGAGTCTGTCTCCAGCTGTCTCCAGCTCGAGGTCTGCAGTGGATCTCACACTCATTCACCCTGACTTTTTGCAGTTCTCTGAGTGAATGGCATCTTTGTCCAGTGAGTGCAGACATCAGAAGCCTCAGGGACACCTTGAATCATTCTATTCCTTTCCTGTTTCCTCCTCCCTCAATACAACTCTCTTTTCCCCATCTCCTTCGCCAAAACTGGTGCCTGCCAACATCCTCTTTTACCCACATGACTGCATAATCCTCCCAGCTAGTGGCCCAGATTTCACTCTTGCCTGGACACAGCCCACTCTCTACATTAGAAGCTAGAGTAACAATTTAACATTTTCATCCAAAGGTAATATTTTCTTCCTTGAGATTTTTTCAAAGACTTCCCATCACTTTAAAAATTAGAACCAAAGTCCTAATGTGTCCAAAAAAGGCACCTGACTGGTCTGAATACTTCCTCAGATTCATCTCCAGCACTTTCCATATCTTGCCACACTGGTTTTATTCAGGTTCCTCTAAAATCAACTCCCCTCCTTCTCTGAGTCCTTCACACACACACACACACACACACACACACACACACATACACACACACTCACACGACCTAATCTATTCTATTCTAAAACTATTTAACACACACTTCACTTTTCGCTTAAAAAAAACCGTCCTTGCCAACTCTGACAGTTAAACTCCATTATAGTTTTTTACATTACCCTGTACTTGCCCTTTGTGATACTTGTTGTAACTTAATTAATTGTGTAATTATCTGTGTAAGATCTTTCTCTTTGATTTGACAGGAAGTCCACGAGCAGTGAATGGCATCTTTCTTTTTCATACTCTATACTCCGAGCCTGGCATGGTGCTTTGCACACAATAGGTGTTGGAGGATTTGATAAATGGATTAAGGAATAAGTGATAAGTCATTCAAATGGGTTAGGGAATCTCATTCTAAATAGTTATATGATTTCACTTTGTGGAAATTATTAAAATTAATTTTACTAACTATTCTGCCTTGACATTGGGGAAAATCACTTCTAAGCCAAATCTTAGTAAAAACTAGAAAAGGAGAGGATGGGCAGTTAAATTTATTGAAGGCTCGCAATGTACAAAGTCTTCAAATCATTCAAATAACACGAATACCAATGAATTCTAATATAATTCTCAAAATTACCTAGTGAGAATTCATGGAAAAGAGAAGAGAACCAAGGAGCAATTTGACCCTAGTTATAAAGTTATCACATGGTAGAGATGGTAATAATTCAATGGTTTCAGCAAAACAGATCCTCTCGTTTGAAACAAAAGGACCAAATTTATCTCCTTGTGTATCATAAAGCTATAAAAACACCATTCACATGGTAGGCATTTAGCAAATATTTCTGAAGAATTATGTCAGTTTATTCTAATTTTGTTAACAGAAGGAGATGATGGGAACTAGATCTGTTTGACCATGTGTCAAGAAGCCATTCTCACCACACAGTGATGTTTCTGTGTTTATGGATTGAAGAAAGAAAGAAAGAAAAAATAGCAATAGAGCTTTTATGTACTTTGAAGAAGTATTATTTGCCCTGAAAATTTACATCTTATATAAGACTTTGGGGCTTTATGGAATAATCTTAATCAAATAAAGAGAGGAAATAGCAAGTTTTCTATCTGCTTCTATGCCATGAACTATCAGACCCTTGGATCTCTGAGGTTTAAGAGTATAAGGAATCTTTATTCTTCATTTCCTTTTTCCTAAGGACACAATAGCTTGCCAGTGTGTCTGTGCTATCGCATGACGTGTTCAGGACCTTGAATCAGATTACAACTGCTTGTCCCCTTTCTCCTCCTATTTTGTTTTCTGTATCTGGTCTCTTAAGAGAGAGCTGCAGCAGGATGATGGGACAAGGCAACTTTTGGAGGAGAAACTCATTTTGGGTGTTTTTGATTGTAAACTTGACTGTCATCCACAGAGATAAATCTGGTGCTGCAATAAATTGGACCCTTCACTATTAGGGGCACATGGCTGTGTGTGTGCACATGTGTGGGTGGGAGGAGGGTAAGAGGTCTCACTTGATAGAATTAGAGATTCCTGGAGTCAATCATGTGGTGAGAGGGGAGGATTCTTTGAATGGCCATTTAGACAGTGGGCTTTAGAAAGGCAAGAGCAAACACCTGCTGTTCTGTGAGTCACCCTGCCCTTTGTGTTAAAGATGGCCTTGCCTGCAAGGGCCACAGAAAATTGAGTCTGGAGCGAGGGGAGGAAATGCTTCTCTAGGAGAGCACAAGATAAAATATGAGTAAATTATATTTTATAAACCATATTGCCTGGTTGTATGTTCCTTTCTTGTTTTGTTTCCTTTTTTATTATTGCTGAGCTTTAAGTAGTGTTTGTTTAAGTGCTCAGCACTGTGTCAACTCTAGTACTGGGAATTCAGAGAACGGTTGTATTCCATTTTGTAAAATAAACTATTTTATTATTTATTGGTTCTTTTTAGTTTACACAGAATCCATTCTGATGTGTTTGTACAAGCATGGAATATATCTTATTCTAGTTGGGGTTCCATTCTTATGGATGTACATGATGG
>JAJEJO010049996.1:648815-734683 GCA_020662805.1 Glaucomys volans | reverse complement strand
CCCCCCCCTTCTGTAAATCCAATGTGTCAGCCCTGTTTTTTAATAATTCTCAGTTTTATATCCTGCCTAGAAAGAGGCTGTCCACATGGACATTTAATAAATGTTCTCAGGAACTTTCTCCTTATTACCATTCATTCTTTAATGACCCACTGAATCCTTAATATTCTAGTGTAAAGTTAACGAAGGGAAGAGGAAAAGAGAAAATGAAAGAAAAAATGTGTAGTATTAAAATAAGATTGAAAAACTCTTTTATAATATATATTTTAAGCTGTCTATGAACCTTTATTTATTCATATATGGTGCTGAGAATCAAACCCAGTGCCTCATACATGATAGGCAAGCACTTTACCACTGAACCACAACCCCAGCCCAAGACTGAAAAACTCTTGTTTTTTAATGTTAAAGAGCGAGTTTCTTTCTCTATTTTTTTATTTTTTTGTGGTGCTGGGGATTAGAACCAGGGCCTTGTGCTTGCAAGGTAAGCACTCTACCAACTGAGCTATATCCCAAGCCAAGAGCAAGTTTCTTTTTGGATTTTGCAGTGCTGGGGATCAGACCCAGGGCTTTGTGTGTGCTACACAAGCTATATCCCCAGCCCACAGAAGCAGTTTTAAAAGTGACACTAAGTTACTGAACTTTTCATTTCCATATTGTTAATATTAAGAAGGGAAACAAAACCTCAAATATTTATTTAATTGCAATGGGATAAAAAAATTAATTTCAACTTAGGTAATTATTTCACTTGAACCTTTTCCATAAAA
This sequence comes from Glaucomys volans, assembly GCA_020662805.1. Taxonomy (NCBI): domain Eukaryota; kingdom Metazoa; phylum Chordata; class Mammalia; order Rodentia; family Sciuridae; genus Glaucomys; species Glaucomys volans. The sequence goes on along the minus strand of JAJEJO010049996.1, from coordinate 733,922 downwards.
GTTGTAAATTTAGCCAGGTGCGGTAGCCTGTAATCCCAGCACTTGGGAGGCTGAGGCAGGAGGATCACCAGTTCAAAACCAGCCTCAACAACTTAGTGAGGCCCCAAGCAACTCAGTGAGACCCTGTCTCTAAATAAAATACAAAATAGGGCTGGGATGTGGCTCAGTGGTGGAGTGCCCCTGGGGTGCTCACTGGTGGAGTACTGGAGTCCCAAGTACCAAAAACAAAAACAAAGTTGTAAATTTTATGTGACCCTGATATAATTTATACCTAAATAGTTAATAGGGAATTACTGTAAAGAGTTATTTTTCACTGATGGGATAAGAAGAAAAATAACCAAAGGGAGAATGTTTACAGAGGTATATATAAAGAAATTTCAGATGCTTGTCTAAGTTAGAAATGTCCTTGTCTAAGTTAGAAAAACCACAAAATGGACTATTGGATTACAGCCTATACTTCTTAATACTTTATGAAAAGTCCATAAATAGTATTTTTATCCAAAAGTGACTTAAGAATTAGATCACAGACCCTGTAAGATTTCTGGTAACATCAAATTAGACAATTGAGTTCTCTTGCTGGAGCTAGTATGCTTTGCTTACAAAGACAGACACAAAGTCTAGCACAACCACAGACCCGCATCCTTCCCCTTAGGCTTACTGCAGAGATAGAAGTAAACCTAGAATCTTCCCTCATTCACACTTGTCACTTCCTTGAAAATGCTGGAACTATTCCAAAGCAAAGAGCAGATGACAGCAAAGACTTCAAAAGATAATGGCTCCTAAGGAAGAGCAAATGAGAAAAATTATCCCATCAGCTATCAGGAACGCAGCATATAGCTCCAAAAATAATACAGTGCGGTATTTGCACAGGAATAGAGCAACAAGCCAGTGGAACAGAGTAATCCAAAGAAGGACCTGTGACTATATAGAAACTTCATTTACAACAAAGCAGGCACTGAAGATTAGTGGAGGAAAGCAGTTACCATTCAGTAAATGATGGTATTAAAAGGATCGGCTATTCAGTTTTCTGGGGAAGAAACTACAGGAAAAACTTCAATTATATTTCTACCTCACACCAAATATACAAAACAATTCCAGAGAGAATTAAAGATTTAAATGTAAGGGGTAAACCATAAAATATTCAACAACAATACAATTTTCATGACCTCACTGTAGGAAAGGATGACTTTTTTTTTAATATTGTTACTAGTTGTTGATGGACCTTTGCTTTTTATTCAGTTATTTATATGTGATACTGAGAATTGAACCCACTGCCTCACGCACGCTAGGCAAGCACTCTACCACTGAGCCACAACCCCAGACCATGAGCAAACTCCCAGCCCAGAAAGGACTTCTTAAGAATCAAAAGACATAATCTATAAGCACTAAAGAATTATAAATCAACCAAAGTAAAATTATGCACTTTTGTTCATTGAAAGACATCACAGAAAGACTGCAAAAACAAGTCACAGACTAGAAAAGATATTTCCAACACATACAATTGAAAAAAAGCTCAGTATACTAGGCTCTTGTCTCTTTTAGAAATAGAAGACCAATAGAGCAAAGGAAGGGGGTCAAAGGGGAGGGAGGAGGGAAGGGGATGGGGAAGTGCTAGGGAATCAAATCCACCAAATTATGCTAGGTCTATGTGTGTGACTACAATGAATCCTGTATTCTTGTGTGTGTGTATGTGTGTCCCATATATATACATATGGGGTCTTATTTTGGTACTGGGGACTGAATGCAGGGTGCTTTACCACTGAGGTACATTCCCAGCCCTTTTAATTTTTTATTTTGAGATGGGGTTTCACTAAGTTGCTGAGGCTGACTTTGAACTTGCGATTCTCCTACCTCCGCCTCCCCAGTCACTGGGATTACAGGCATGTGCCACCATGCCCACCTTATATATATATATATAATTATAATACACTAATTTAAAAATAATAGTAATAATTAAAAGGATATCAATAGAGCAAACACACTCGGAGAGAGAGGAGGGAAAGTGAAGGTACTAGGGAATGAGACTGATCAAATTAAGTGCACAAATGAATTTGACATAACGATTTCCACTATTATGTATAATTATAATGCAAGAATAAAAAATAAAATACAAATCAACAAATCATGAGGTGGGGAAAAAAAAGAAATAAACTCCAAGAAATCAGTAAGAAAAATATAAACAATCCAATGGAAAAAGGGACAAAAGACATGAGAAAGTATTTCAATGAAGCAGAGCCACAAATACCTGGAGACACAGAAGATGCTTAAGCTCATTAATGCTCACAAATCTTCTAGGGCTGGGGCTGGGGCTCAGTGGAAGAGAGCTTGCCTAGCACAGGTGAGGCCCTGGGTTCAATCCTCAGCACCACATAAAAAAATAAATAAATAACATAAAGGTATTGTGTCCATTTACCAAAAAAAAAAAAAAAAATTTGTTTGATCCTAACTGAAGCTACAGTGAGACCCTTTCACTTCTACCAGTGAGACAAAAAGTTCCAAAGTTGGACCATATGAAGCACTGACAAGGAGGTGGAACCAATGGTGACTTGTGCCTTGTATATGCTGCGGTTCTGTTTTACTATAAGCTCATCCACAGTTTTCAGCATATCATCTGTAGTGGCTCTCTCGGCAGCCATGGCAGTGGGTTTCTACAGAGCGGGTCTGCATTTGCTTCTGACAGATGGCTGCAGGCACGATCAAACTGGCGGTGCTCAAAGGAAATTCTCACCATATTTTGGATTTCATCCCCTACACACACGCACATGCACACACACTCAGTGTGAACAGTCCGCATATCTTGGTGACAGCCAGCTGAAGAGCTGTGATGCCAGGAGTTTCACATAGTCCCCTGCTGGAGGAAGACAGTGATCCGATCTCCATGACACTGCGTGTGTTGTCCTTTGGGGACCAAACTTGTGGGAATTCTAAGCTTTGTCTTCCATTTCCTCTACCTTAAGTGGCCTACAGACAGGTGTTAAATTTTACCTGATATGGCAAACACACTCAAGGCCACCGTAAGCCTTGATGCCCTCCTGACTTCCCAGGGTTCCTGCTTTCACTCAGTTTCAGCTGCTGAGCACCCTTACCTTCGTTGATTTCATTCATGCATCTTAAGAGCTAGTTTTCATATTTCAGTTAGCATTTGCCATTGTTGCCAGCAGGAAGGTTAGTTGAACATCCTAAACCACTTTACTGACAGAATTAAAATCAAAAATCACTGTTTTGAAACATACTCATATTGCTTTCCTGCTCTGAAATTTTCAGTGCTTTTCCCATGGTTTAGCAGTTCCCTGAGAGGCCCAACCCTGTTCAAAAGGCATGAAGGTAGCTGGGAGTGTGGCTCAGTGGTAGAGTGCTTGCCTACAGGTATGAGGCCTTGAGTTCATTCTCCATACCACAAAAAGAGAAAAAAGGCTGAGGCAAACTTTCCCAGAGGAGAAGCAAAATGGAAATTAAACTGAATCAGCAGCAACTCAAAGGCAAGACAAGACAGTGTAGGAAAAGAGCAATGAATTCTAATTAGCAAACTCCACAGCAAGGGAATATTCAACCCCAGTAAAGCAGAGATCAGCAGGGAGAAGCCAAGACAGTAGGGCAACAGAGCTTCTCAAGGCCAAGAAAGTCAAGACTTGGCACGCTGTGTGGGAGACCAGGGCCATCGTTAGCAGCACTGGCCCAACACACAGAAGGACAGTGGGCACCGAGGACCCAAACTGAAGGGCCAATTGGGTGACATGGTCATAAAAGGAGTAAGATAAATCTGACACTTTCCAATTCATAGAAGCCCCAGAGGCTCAAGCAAACTGTCAGACCACCTGGGAGCAGCGCCTACCTCCAGGTCCATGTTAGGTGGAGGCAGTTCTCACCATGTCACCAGGCCTGGCCTTCACAAGCTAAGCCTTCCCAATCTTGGCCAACCTCATCACAGTCAGCTGGGCTGAGGCCTTGGCTGGCAGAGACTGACAAGCCTCTCATCACCAGGCCCTCACCATCTGAGTCCAAACCATCTCTCCTGGCTCACCTCCACCTCTTCTCCCGTTACATCTACCACCTCCTGCCACAACACACATGCTGACGAGAAGCCATTGCTCCAGGCTTCCCTCCTGCACAGGCAGTTCCCTCTTCCTGAATGACTCTGCCCCTCTTTCCTCCCTGGAAAATCCCTACTCATTCTTCTAAGCTCCCTCAAATGTTGCCCTGATCAGGAAGTCTTCTCTGATTCCTTCAAGCTGAGTCTGTGGTCACTCCATTTTTGGGTCCTGTCAAGTGCAGCCACACATTATTTTTAATATTTTTTAAATTTTTTTGGGGGGTGTACCAGGGATTGAACTCAGGGGCACTCGACCACTGAGCCACATCTGCAGCCCTATTTTGTATTTCATTTAGAGACAGGGTCTCACTGAGTTGTTTAGTGACTTGCTTTTGCTGAGGCTGGCTTTGAACTCGCGATTCTCCTGCCTCAGCCTCCCAAGCCACTGGGATTACAGGCATGCGCCATTCCGCCCTGCCCTAATATTATTTTTTTTAACATTTGTTTATTTTTATGTGATGCTGAGTATTGAACCCAATGCCTCACATATGTGAGGCAAGCACTCTACCACTGAGCCACAACCCCAGCCCCCGATATTATTTTTAATCATGATTTATTATCAGTATTCATACCATCACATGCATCACTTATCGAATGCTTAGCATGCATCAGGTGCTACATTAAATGCTTTACATGGATTTTTTTTTTTTTACCACCCAGTGTTAATATCTTCCTCCATTTTCCAGAATAGGAAACAGGTTCACAGAGTTGGAAGTATTAACCTAAAATTACACCGCTACTAAAGGGATTCAAGCACAATTCACTGTGACTCTTAAGTTCATGATCTTTCCAGTAAAATATTATAATCACATTTTGTATATCTCTGCTGCTTCCAACGATAACTTAAAGGCCATGTCTTCCCCCTTGTTATACACAGTAAAATGCCTGACATAGAGCTGAAGCTCTCAGAATATTTCATACATGAATAAATAAATCACCAGCATTCCAGAACATGGACTATATCTCAAAACTAATAACAGAATATTGCAACTGTCTTTATCTCACCCTCCCACTAGGGTATACTAGATGGCTCATATTGTCCAGAACAATGGGCAGAGAGAAGTCAGTTAGGTGAAGACTCAGGTACAAGGAACCAGCAGGTCAGCACAGTGTCTGTTTAGTAAATTGGTTTAATCTCGTAAAACAAGTAGTTTCTTTTAAAAACAAGTGGGGTATTCCACTCTCTTTTCAAAATAACTGGCTATCTCAATAACTTCATTTTTACTTTTTCCTAGCCCAATTCAATACAACACTATAGAAGTGGAGAAGAGAATTCTCAACCCTCATGGATTATTGGGTTCATTAAACTCCTTTTCCCTGAAGGTTACAGTCTTGCTCCAAGGTATACTATGGGGGAAAGTAAGTAGCTGAAGAACCCCGTGACTCCTTCAGTCAAATCCTCCAAAAGTTTCCCACATCTAAGCAAAAGTCAAAGTCCTGGTAACAACCTAACTGCTGCTACATAATTTGAACCCGTTTCCTCTACGGTCTCATCTACATTCACCCCATCACTCGATTCCAGTCAGCCCCATGGTCTCCTTGCTGTTCCTTCTTAATGAAGCCTTCTCTGAACATCCTATTGACACACTGAGGGTACTAAATACGTCATTGCTGTAGGGAAGAATGAATGAGCCAACTCATCTTTATGTAGTGACCTATTGGTCCATAGCCATTTACTCAGGTATCCATTTTCCAAATTTCTGAATCACAAATTTAAGTAAATCTTTAAATTTTTTTCACTTGGAATTGATCAATGATGACTAAAATCTCATTGGTCTAAAGGGTGCTTTCTAATTGCTTTTATCGGAGATGACCTACTGTGGCCATTATCTAAAAATGTCATTTTAATTTTGAGACCTTGTTCTTTTTTTTTTTAATATTTTTTTTAGATGTTGGTAGACCTTTACTTTATTCATTTTTTTTTTTTTTTTTTGTGGTGCTGAGAATCAAACCCAGTGCCTCCCACATACTAGGCAAGCACTCTACCATTGAGTCACAACTCCACACAACCCTGTTCTTAATTTAAACAAATAATACCTTGTATTATACCAAGCACTCTAATGTGATTTACTAAGATGTATTATTTATTTTGCTACAATAAAAAAAAGCATTCAATTGTAAAATTTGTAAATAACGACAGTAATTAAACAACCTGAGAATTTTCTTCAAAAGGATTCTAGTTCAAAATTATGTTAAAATATTGATAAAAAGGACTTTCTTATTGTTTAGATCACTAGAATTAAGATCACTAAACTATAATTAGTTCCCAGTTACCAACATTAACTAAGAACCTGTGTCAGTTTTTTAAAAAAAATCCAAAGAGCCAAAAATAAAAGCTACTTAACAACTAATTTGGGAGTGCATTAGAGTGTGTTCTCTCTCTCTCTCTCTCTCTCTCTCTCTCTCTCTCTCTGTTTCTGTTTCTTCCTAATTATATTTTGATATTTTGAGTTTAAAGGCTCTGAGCACAAAAGTCAGAGAAGAAAGCTAGCCAGCTTGTGATTTAAAGGTGGAAAAGTGGTCATGATAAGAGTATCTCCACCTCAGCAGGGAAGTCATGGACAAGGTCAAGCTCACTCTGTGTCCATCTAGTTACTTCACACAAAGTCAACTTAGGAACATCTCCTATAGCCATCTAGAAAATTTCAATCAGTGAGGTTTAACAATAGGCCCAGCCATGTCACAATATAAATCTTGTTCAATTTCAAAACTGATGGCTAAGGGCTCTTGAGTGGTGGCATTTGATTCCACATTAGTCCACAGTATGTAAGCAAAAACAAAGACCCATGGTTCTGAACCTTCTGCTACAGACCCACGCCACACTCTGGAACAAACATTCCTCAGGAATTGCTAGTGTTATTGCGCTCTTCCCATAAATGTAAACAGCTTTCCTATTTTCCACTCTAAATTTAAAGACAGGAACATAGCAGCTAAACATTACATTTTAGAGTAGTGCTTTTTCTCCTTAAAATGTTTGAAAACACCATGCAAAACCAAAAGAACAATTTAAAATAACCCATAAGTTGAAGACCAATCCCTCAAAGAAATTCTTTAATATTCTGTTTACAACCTTGCAAAGTTAACATAAACAAATGCAAACAGAAAAAAGCCAACAGAACAGACATAATAAAGTAAACAACTCAGTGGGGAGCTATTAAGGATTGAACCCAGGGTTGCTTTTCTACTGAGTTACATCCTTGGTCCTTTTTATTTTTTATTTTAAGATAGGGAGGGTCTCAGTAAGTTGCTGAGGGTCTTGATAAATTGCTGAGGCTGGCCTTGAATTTATGATCCTCCTGCCTAAACTTCCTGAATCATGGGATTACAGGCATGTACCACCATGCCCAGGTGAGACAAAATAACATTTAAAAGAAACTTTAAACAACCCTCAAGAATGGAACATCAGGGGCTGGGGTTGTGGCTCAGTGGTAGAGCACTTGCCTAGCACATGTGAGGCACTGGGTTCAATCCTCAGCACCACATAAAAATAAAATAAAGATATTGTGTCCATCTACAACTAAAAAATATACATACACATTTTTTTAAAAAGTATGGAACATCAAATCCAGTCTGATTTACCATATCTCCCTGTCCAATGCAGCTAGGTATTTGGTGGTGTTTATTGGTTTTCAGAAAAGCTTTACAGTGTCTTCATTTCCAGAAAATAGACAAGTTTTAAAAGATCATGCAATCACGGTTTATTATTAGCTCATAACTTCCCAGCTTTTCTTACTGAACACTTCTATTCCTAGGGAGTTGTTTAATCCTGGAGTTGAAAATATGCAGAAGAGAGGTCCTCAGCCTGGCTACACCAGTTAAGGGCAGGGGATTAACATACTGAAGCCCAGCTGCACCTCCAGCGTGATTCAGCTGCCCCTGAGTGGGGTCCAGGCAGCAGTATTTTTATAAATACCACATGGTCTTAACATTAATCTGTATTCACAGTCACTGATTCCCAACAACCTTTTCAAAGAAAAGACCTTAGGGATATCTAGGCTTTGCTCAAAAACTCCCCATGTTGAGGCCTGATACCTCATTAGAAAAATTCAAAGGCAATGCACTACTTTAAAGAATGTTTTGTTTTGTTTTTCCAAATAGAAATGGCTATTTTTACACAGATTAGAAATGGATCATTGCTCTTTAACAAGAGCAACAGAGTTCCAAGATCTCTGCCCTTGTTCCCTTTCCTAAAAATCACTTCCCCTATCTCCACATGCTTAGTTCCTTGTCCTCTCAGGTCTGGGCTCAAATGTCACCTTCTTGGTGGCTGATCACATTTTTCCGAAGCCACTCTCTGCTTGCTGAGGGCACTTCTCTCATCTGAAGTGTGAGTCTATCTTTTGACTCTCCTGGGTGCCTCAATCAACATTGTATCTTCGGCAAGTGGCACATTGACCAACAAATAACCACTCAATACAGATTTCTGAATGAATAAATGAGACAGAACAAGAGATAATAAATGGGCTATGGAACTGAACAGACACTTCACAGAAGAAGAAATACAATCAATCAACAAATACACGAAAAAATGTTCAACATCTCTAGCAATTAATGAAACGCAAATCAAAACTGCTCTAAGATTTTATCTCACTCCAATTTGAATGGCAATTATCAGGAATACAAGCAACAACAAATGTTGGTGAGAATGTGGGGAAAAAAATACATTGCTGGTGGGACTGCAAATTGGTGCAACCACTCTGAGCAGTATGGAGATTCCTCAGAAAACTTGGAATGGAACCATCGTTTAACCCAGGTATCCCACTCCTTGGTATATACACAAAGGACTTAAAATCAGCATACTACAGTGATGCAGCCACATCAATGTTTATAGCAGCTCAACTCACATTATGTAAACTATAGAACCAACCTAGGTGCCCTTCAACAGATGAATGGATTAAGAAAATGTGGTATATATATGCAATGGAATATTAATCAGCCATAAAGAAGAATGAAATTATGGCATTTGCCAGGAAATGGATGGAACTGGAAAATATCATGCTAAGCAAAATAAGCCAACCCCCCAAAAACAAAGGCTGAATGTTTTCTCTGATATGTGGATGATAATTCAAATGGGGGGGCACACTAAGGAAGAACAGAGTTACTTAGATTAGGTAGAGGGGAGTGAAGGGAGGGGAGCTGGTATGGAGATGGGAAGGATAGTAGAGTTAATCAGACATTATTACCCTATATACATATATAACTACACGATTGGTGGGATTCTACCTCATGTACAACCAAAAGAATAAGAAAGTATACTCCATCTATATATTATGTATCAAAGTGCATTCTGCTGTCATGTATAACTAATTAGAACAAATAAAATAAATAAATATAAGAGATAATGAGCAGTCTAATACGAAAAGAAAAATTCAGACTGCCAGGCACAGTGGCACATAGCTGTAATCCCAGCGATTGGAAGGCTGAAGAAAGAGGATTGCAAATTCAAGGGAAGCCTGGGCAATTTAGCAAGACCCTGTCTCAAAATAAAATTGGGCTGGGGATGTAGCTCACTGGTAGAGCATTCCTGGGTTCAATCTTAATTTTGTAGAAAAGTAATGAAATCCCAAAAGGAAAAGATGCCAGTCTCCACCTTTATTTTTTTTTTAATTTTTTAGATGTTGATAGACCTTTATTTTATTCATTTGTTTATATGTGGTGCTGAGAATCGAACCCAGTGTCCCACACATGCTAGGCAAGCGCTATACCACTAAGCCACAACCCCAGCCCCTCCACCTTTATTTTGTAATGAGTGTGACACTTTTGCTGACATTTTCCTATTTCCTACCCTCTTCTCCCCACCTCTGTGAGATGCTGTATAAGATCCTAATCAACTATCTCAGAACCCAACTACCAGAGAGCAAAGATGGGGTGATGAAATAAGGTCCAATTGCCTGAATCATCCTGGCTTCTCACCAAGATCCAGAATGGACAGGATGTGGTCACACTGCAGGACCAGCTTGGCTGGCCGTGGAAATCAGCCAGGTATTCTGCTGATACATGTATTCCCATCACCAGCCAACAAGACAAGGAAGCAAAATCACTGCTAATTCACCCACAAAACCGTCCACCTTTTTCCCTTGGTGTCATCACACAGGCTTGCTGTGGAGACAACCAAATTCCACCAATTTCTTTTACACATGTTTTTTTTCTTCTCACTACCCAAATAAGTAGACCCTGGACCACCTTCCCCCACCCCCAACTCCCAGAGTCATCTACACTCTCTGAGTCTCTCTACTTTTCTTCCCTAATCAGTCCTATTTTCTTCACACTTAAAATGTCAGTATCTTGCCAGGCACAGTGGTGCACACCTGTAACCCCAGCAACTTGGGAGGCTGAGGCAGGAGAATCCTAAGTTTGAGGCTAACCTCAGCAACTTAGCAAGGCTCTCAGCAACTTAGCAAGACCCTATCTCAAAAATAAAATTTAAAGCTGGGTACAGTGGTGCACTCCTATAATCTCAGCAGCTTGGGAGGCTGAGGCAAGAGAATCTCAAGTTCAAGCCCAGCCTCAGCAATTTAGTGAAGGCCTAAGAAACTTAGGTCCTAAGCAACTATCTCAAAATAAAAAATAAAAAGGACCAATTAGAATAAACGAAAAATAAATAAATTAATAAATAAAACGGGCTGGGGATGTAGCTCAGTGGTAAAGCACCCCTGGGTTCAATCCCCATACTAAATAGATAAATAAATGAATAAATTTTAAAAGGGTTGGGGATGTGGCTTAGTGGGAGACCCATTGCCTAGCATGAGCAAGGCCCTAGGCTCAATTCCCAGTACCAGAAAAAAATAAATAGATAAAAGTCCTATCGCAGAAACACCTGCAATATAAAAGGACATAGTATTAAATGGGAGGAAAAAAAAAAAAAAAAAAAGACTAGGCTGCAAAACAATATATATGGCATGACCTTGTTTTTATGAAAAGAAAGGAACAAAAAAAACCTTGCACATGGATTCATAATTTTAAATGTATTTAAAACAAGTACAAAAGAGTACTCACTGAAGTGTCAACCACAAAAAGGGGAGTAGAGAAAGGAAAAACTAGTTAGTTCACATATGCTTTTTTTTTTTCTGTGCTAGGCCCTGTCCTAGGACCTGATACATGTGAGGCAAGCACTCTATTACTAAGCTACACCCCAAGCTCACAACTGTAATTCTCAAAGAGCAATCAAACTCTTGTGACCAAAAATTGGAGGGAAAAAAATCTTAAATAAAAGTGCCAGCTGAAGGGTTGGAATGTAGCTCAGTGGTAGGGTGCTTGCCTGGTGGGCATAAGGCCTTGGGTTCAATCCCCAGTACCACAAAGGTACCAGCTGGACATGATGGCACACACCTGTAATCCTAGCTACTCAGGAGGCTGAGGCAGGAGGACTAAAAGATCAAGGCCAGCCTCAGCAAATTAGCAAGACTCTGGCTCAAAAAAATCATCATCATCATTATCATCATAATTATCATCAAGGGCTGGGGATGTAGCTCAGTGATAGAGTACCTCTGGGTTCAATCCCCAGTATTGCAAAAGAAGAAAAGATTAAAGCAAATTCAAGAACAACTCAGTGAGCAACAAGTGCTACTGCTTCCAGCCCCCATAACCCTAAGAATTCAAGAAAGGCCAGTTTTCTACTTACGCTACCCTCTTAGTCCTCATTGTGTCCAGCCAACTTCGTTGCTCATTGTTTTAGTTTGCATTTTGTCTAATTCAGAATGCAATCAAACTAACCAGTGACAGCATATTAAACTGTTCACATATTCCATATTCTAGAAATTGGGTTTTAATAAAATGACAACCTATTGCACAAATCATTCATTTTACTAAATTGAGAACTGAATATTTGAATTCATCATGCAACTTATGCACCCCCAAAGAAAACATGAATTTAAAGGACTTCTGCATCAATTTTGCCCTCTAAAAGTGCTCTTTCTCATAGTATCTGCCTTTGTAAATGCAACCATCTTCTGCCATCCTGAGCTTCTCAACTCCACCCTCTTGCTCACTTTCCACAGCCAGTCACATCCAACACTGTGTTCTATCCTAACTCCTAAATAGCTCTTAGATGTGTCTCCTCCTCACCATCCCCACTGCCACTGTCTGCCCTACTGCACAGAATCTACCCTCTATGACCATTGCCATGACCTTCAAAGCTGTACTTGTGACCCTGGTCAAGACATGTCATCCCCTGATGTAATATGGTACAGTAAAAAGAAAGTGGGCTTCTTCTTAAACCACTTAGTATTGTGGCCTTGAGAAGAGCCCTTGACCTAAGACCCAGTGCATACAATATCGACCTTGTACAGGGACTGCTGTAAGAATCAGAGACAAGGCATGCGAAGTACCTAGACCGAATAGAACTTCACATCTAGTTCAGTGCTTTCTTATTAGTATAGTTTGCTTATCTATAAAAATGAGCGATAAGGGTTGGGGTAGCCTAGTGGTAGAACGTTTGCCTAGCATGTGTGAGGTACTGGGTTCGACCCTCAGCACTAAATAAATAAATAAATAAATAAATAAATAAATAAATAAAGGTATTGTGCCCATCTACAAATAAAATTTTTTTTTAAATGAGCAATAAGTCTCCACATGATTTTGAAGATTCAATTAGATGAGATGGGAGGCACCAACCACAGCTAGGGTGTCATTTCCTGGAGGTGGCTCCCCATTTCCAAGACAAAACATGGCCAGTGCCCTTTCCCAATTTTATCTCTTACACTTCAATTCCTATATCTTCTCCATCAGCATAATGAATTGTTCAGTAGTGAGACTCCGCAACTCTTCATGTCCTCCTCTCCTTCAAAGCCATAATTACAGGTAAAACTTTATGTGTGAGAAAGTCCTTTACCACATATTTTAACAAGTAATTATCACGTTTTCAAATTTGGAAAGCACTAGCCATAAGTGCAAGTGTATATAAGGGGATGACAGGACAGAATAATTTTAAGTCAGAAATTCTGAAAAAGTCTTCGAACTATGGTTAGTATACATATTTACAAAAACAAGGTGAAGATGATGAAAGGTTATAAAAGTCTTGCTTAAATCATATCTGAGAAATAATTTTGTCAGAGATGATATCTTTAGTGGAAATAGAAAGAAGAGATAGTATAAACCTGAGAAAATAGGTTTAAAAAGAAGAGATGACCAAAAGTGACTGACTGTTGAGGTTGTTTGTAACAGTCCCCAAAGTGTACATCAATATATTTTAGATTTTGTAATTAATGTGATAATAAATGCAAATATTTCTTCTTTAAAAACAATAAGAGAGCCAGATGCTGTGGTGTATACCTGTAATCCCAGCAACTTGGGAGGTTAAGACAGGAGGATTACAAGTTCAAGGCCAGCCTCAGCAACTTAGCAAGGTTCTAAGCAACTTAGTGAGACCCTGTCTCAAAATAAAAAAAAATAAAAAGGGCTAGGGATGTGGTCCAGTGGTAAAGCACCCTAGGTTTAACCCCCAGTAGCCCCCAAAAAAATCAGTAAGAGAAAAAAGCCAGATTGGGTAACACATGCCTGTGATCTCAGCTATTCAGAGGCTGGAAGCAGAAGAATCAAGTGTGAGGCCAGCTTCAACTTAACCGAGACCAAGTTTCAAAATAGAAAATGAAAATTTAAGAGTCAGGGATATAGCTCAGTGAGAGAGTGCCCCTTGGTTCAATACCCAGTACTTCTAAATAAATGAATAAATGAATAAATAAATAAAGTAAAAGAGAAGTTAAAGTAATAGTTTAGGTACATCAATTAAGTCTTAACTTTCTCTTCACATTTATTCATATAGATTGGAAAAGAAATTTGAGAAGTGTTCTCCCCCATATGATTTTGTGATTTAGAATGTGGAGATACAAAAGAAGCTAACAATCTTTCTAAGCATGTGAGGAATAAAAATTAATTCTGTTTAAAGAGGAGAACAGGCAATTTAAATGACTTTCATCAGGCCTCCAATGTAACAATCTCTAAAACTGAAGAAATAAATGATTATATTTTGAACAATTTAACTACAGCCCTGAAAAGCTGCCCAATGCCCAGAAAGTACTTCTTCAGCAGTGAGTTACTATCCTTGGTGTAGGGGTTGAGAAAACAAGGCAGAAACAAGTTGAAGATTCTTAGAACTCTGCCTGGTGTAGCCTAGCTGCAGACACAGGATGTTTTCTAAAATGCTACCAGTAGATGCTGAATCATTCATTTCTAGTGGATCTTTTTAAACTTTGTATTTCAATTTCGACCATTCTGAAGTAAAAGAAAATTTTTAATTTAAAATCTAGGGTCTTTGGTGGATGTATATTTTTAGTGTTAGTTATTTTAGAACCATGACTCTTCTTCAAACACCCTTTTGACCCGGGTGACAGACACAGTGCTGATTTGCGCATATCCCAAACATATCATCAGCCAGGCAGGTATGTCCCTCAGGCCACTGAAGAGCAAGCACTATTTAGTGAAATCATAAAACCATGGTCAAGTATTCTAGGAGACGTAATACTTCACCAGCCACTCAAAGTATAAAGAAACAGAGAACATTATCATGATGTCGAACATTCTCTATTTTTCAGATCCTTGGTACTTATTCAAGTGTGTTCCTTTGTGAACAGAACTATAGCAGTCTTGTAATTAAGCACAAGGCAAAGTCCTAAACAATATCAGGCCAAATCAAAAAGCAATTAAGCTGAGGGAAGAAATAACTAGGAAAATATTAATGATATCTCCTTCAGACCACGTTTCTCCCCTACATTATTGTCATAGCACTACCTGGCCTGAGAAGGAGGGTGGCAACATTGTTGGGTACCAACTATAGAAAGCAAAATGATTTGCTAAGATTAAGTCATGATGCTAAACTGCAAATTACTAATGTCCAAAATGAATTTTATGCACTAGTTTTCTGTTGACATTCCCATAAATTGTTCCAGGTATTTTTCAATGAATCATTTCTGCCAAAAGAACCTAGAAATAAGCCAGAGAGTCCTTTTTACACTTGACTTTTTAGTTATAATGCAACAACATTGTTTTCTCTATATTCCTGATAAGGAACAAAACTTCCTCTTGAAAAATCAGAGCAGTCACAAAATGTTTTTCCCAAAAATGGCTTCCATGTGACATCATCTCTAAGATACCTCAGTTTGCACAAGTATTTTGGATTGACTTCAAACAGGAAACATTATATGAGACTGCTTTAGCTCATTTAGGTAATGTTCCCAACAAAAATATATAAACTTATTTAAAGAGTAAAAATAACAGGTCTATCAAATAACCAAATACAATGATTGTTTTATTACCCCAAGATACATTTTCAGATAACAATATAAGCCAATTCATTAGGAATCACAAATTGTATTTTATTTATGCCAAGGGTAACTCAAAATATATATATAAACAAATACCATTTATTAAAAAGAATCCTGATCATTTTTTAAACTCCTGATATACAGAACAAAACTGCCTTAAATTTCTATAGAAAAAATATAATTGGTATTTGTATTATTCTGCACTAAGAAACCACTGTTATATTATTTATTCCCACAAAATATTTTTTCTCATCCCATTGCTGATGATGACATTGTTACAGGTAGTTACTCCCTATACTTCCTAGTTTTCTTAGTTTTTCTCTGACAGTAACCAATATTGACTAATGAATACTTGATAAAGGTATCTTCTTCCAGCATAAACTGATTCTTTTATAAAATATCCATTGTATACCCTCTATGAGTTAAGCTTTGGTTAAAGATTTTGGATGCAATGTACACTAAGATAGATTTCTTCAGGTTCATTATATTAAGTAAAATAATCCAGGCACAGAGAGACAAATATCTCATAATCTCATTCATATGCAGAATCAGAAAAAGTTGACATCATAGAAGTAGAGAGTAGAAGGGGGAAAAGGAGGTGGGGAGATACTGGTCAAAAGATACATAATTACAGTTAGACAGAAGGATTAAGTTGAAATGATCTATTGTACAGCATGATGACTATAGTTAATGCTGATATATTCTTGGAAAATGCAGGGAATGGATGCTAAGTGTTATCACAAAAATGATTGCTATGTGAGGTCATGCATGTGTCAATTAGCTAGATTTAACTATTTCACAGTGTATATATACTTCAAAACATCACATCATACATGATAAGTATTGTCCATCAAGTTTAAATAAATAAATAAATAATTGACAAATTCCTTGACTTAAGAGCTCATGGTCTCCTACAGGCAAAAGACAACTGCGTTAAGGTCTTCCACACAGGGTAAATGCAATGACATAGAAATATCCTTAGAAGGGTTGCCTGAGTCAAGCAGGAAGGTCAGCTAACAGTTACATTTCATGTCATGAAATAAGTCCACCTCCTTTATCATGAAGGTGATGCCCTAATACTGTCTGGTTTTCACTTCTCCTTCTTGGCAAAGCACTGTTGATGGGTGAAGACAACATCGAAATGCCTCTGAGAATCACAATCAACATCCTGTTTCCATACTTCATAAGGTTTAGCATCGCATCAGACTAACATCTAATCTAAGTTGGAAAACATAAACAAGTCCAGTGATTGTTAAGAGTAGACAAGCACATAGCAAGAAAAGCATACGCCAGGAATTTACAGCCTGATACACAAATATTATATTTCCAGTTGAGGTTTTAAGCCATGTTACTACATCTATTTTTTGGTTATTTAATATCTGAATAAAAGTAAGCTATCTGAAAGTATAAATGCTTATCATATTATATACTAAATAAAAAGGCAGGTTGATTAGATATGTCATAAATCATGTCTTTTAATTGAACAACACAAACAAGACCTTCCCCTCCCCTAAATAAACTTATTAAAAAAAGATATTTGAGGTTATATGCATAATATTTAAAATGCCAGTATGTACCCAAAAATAAAGACTTGACACATAGAAAAGCAATGTATATGTTCACTAAAATTTATAATTGGTGACTTGCTACTCACAGTGCCTATAGAACCAAGTAAAACAGACTGAGTGCCTTAAACAATATATATGTTCTTACAAGTGCTTGATAGGAAATCAAAGCACATTCATGATTTTCTTCCAGTACATCAGAGATTCTTTAAAAGAAGTCAAACACCAAAAGACCAAAGAGGACAAACATTATACATGGCCCATTTGTGTATTCTGCTTTTATAAATGTGGTCATTTCAATCTGAGGAGCCTCATTTGAAACACAGGACTACCTACATATTTGATATATACCATTCTTTGGGACCATTTGAAGGCCAGTTCAATTTCCCCCTGGTCAGGGTGACCTCATAAGACTTGGGCATGGCCCAACCTGTCTCAGAGGTGAAATAAAGGCAACAAGATCATCCAGCAAAGTTGTTTTGCTCCTACAGCCCCGTGACAAGAATGACCAAAGCCAAGGAAAATGAAGATTGTCTAGCCTTTGTCAAATGGAATTGCCAGTTCTCCTAATGACAGTTCCCAGTCTCACCAAGAAGCAGTTACATTCAGCAGAAAGCTGAGGTACTACCGATCCTACATCTTGAAACTGTGGGTCCTCAGGCACAAACATACTGGTTGTCTGTGTGGATAACCAGATATTGTGGAATTGTTACTGAAACCTGGGTTTGAAATAACACAGTTTTGAGAAGTTTGATTTATACATTCCAACCCAGTTCTGTATGGCCTTAGAGTGCTGATACTTAAGGACTCCAATGAATCTCCCTCCCCGACAGGCTAAATAGCCAGGGCCTCCCAAATTCCAGTTTAGACATTCATTTCTTGGGCAAATTTTCTCTTGGGGGGAAAAACAATGGACTCTTTCAATTTTTTTTTCCTTGTCAACAAAGGACTCTAAGATAAAGTCCTTTCAATCACATCCTTTCCGACTTCCTTATAAATAATGAGTGGGCCAGGGGAGTGGGGGGGAGCGGGAGAGGAGGGAGGAGGTGACAGGCAACTCACCTCTTTCAGCTGCTCTAGCTCCTGTTTGAGGCTGTCGTACTCAGCCTCCAGCTCGTCATACTGCTGTTTGAGGGTCAGCTTCTCTTCCAGGACCACCAGCCCGTATTCGGCAGCCTGGATCTTCTCGTGGGTTGTCTCTGTCAGCTCCTTGGTCAGCCTCTCTATCTCGGTCTTATAATGGTCCACCGTCTGCAATACCTCTTCTGCGGCCATAGCCCCGGTGAATAGAGGCAGAAGGGGGTGACCGGGTGGGGGAGATGTGTGCAAAGCAGGGGAGAACGGGAGAAGCAAATGGGGAGGGGAAGCAAAAATGGAAAAGAAAAAAAGTGTGCCTGGATGAATGAGCAAAGCAATACCCTGACGGCTCTGCAGGCCGAGGCAGCTACACTGCCCGAGAAATTGACGCGAAATGCAACATGGAGAATGTAGGCGAGAGGCTCAGGGGCGAGGCGGCAGCTGCTGCGGCATGTGTCCTCTGGGCCGGCCCTGCGTGCGGTCAGCAGCGGTGCGGCATGGCCTGGGCTGCGGCGGCCGGGGGCGGCGAGGGGCTCCGGATCCCGTTATTCAGAGGCGCAGGCCGCCATGTCTCCCGGCCGCGTCACTGCAGTCCCCCTGGGTCTGGCGCGCTCTAGGCTCGCTCACTCGCTCCACCTGCTCCCTCTGGCCGTGCTGCAGCCGGTGCGGAATGATGCAGTCTAGGGCCCTTCCCGCCGGCCCTCGGCTCCAGGCAGGGGGCGGGGAGCGGATGGAGTCAGCTTGGGGGGAGGAGGGAAGGACCAGACGGAAACGTCCCGAGGCGCCTCCCGCCGGGCGCGCAGGCTGCCACCACCGGCTGTACCGCCGGGCACGCGAGGCGGAGGCCGACCCGGAGGGGAGGCGGCGGGATGCTAGCAAAGCCCGGCGCCTCCGCCCTGCCCGGTTTTGCTGGGGCAAGAGTACCTCGCATGGCTTTGTCGCCTGAACGTCGGAGCCGCCGAGGGTTGTGTGAGCGCTCCAACTATCTCACTGTCATGTGGGCCAAAGATCAGGAAACTGCCTGGAATTGTTGCTTCTCCAAAGGAAAGCAAACAAAACCAACATGGGCGTGGGGGGGTGGCTATACAATCTTCTCGAACCCTGGGACCCCTGGGCTCACAGCAACCTGTCCTAGCTTCCACATCCCTGTTTCCAAAGCATCCTGGATGTGGCCCCTAAAGCACTTGTCCTCCCTCATCCTCTTGTCCCTGCACCCCACTAGTCTTGCCAGGTCAACCAAACCTGCCACTAAAGAACCTTACCATCCCCGCTTAAGACAGGCTTGGCTAAAGATTGCTTGTCCTTGCTGGGCGAGGTGGTGCTCATCTGTAATCACAGCGACTGGGAAGGCTGAGGCAGGAGGATCACAAGTTTGAGGCCAGCCTGGGAAACTTGGGGAAACCCCGCCTCAAAATAAAAAATAAAACCAGAAAGGGCTGGGGATAGTGCTCAGTGGTGAGGGACTTGTAAGTTCAATACCTACTACCGAGAGAGAGAGAGAGAGAGAGAGAGAGAGAGAGAGAGAGAGAAAGATTGCTTGCCTTCAACCAAGCTTTTCTGCGTCCAGCTTATCACAGGATCATTGTCTAATCAGAAAAGTACCATTATAACACATGCACCCAAATAAGTCTTTAGGCACTATTTCTTCCCAATGATTCTTCCATTAAAGCACCTTACTCTATGGATTCTTCAATAAAAGAAATGTCCACAAAACTCCCTTTACAAGGTATCTACAATATCCTAGAACAAACACTGTAAATATAAGGGCAGAGTCCTTGAGATCACGTGCCAAGCATTCTTCTGAGTTTGTTATATGCAATCTCTCCAATCCTCACAAGGATTCTATGATGTAGGAGACATTGTTTCCAATTTATAGGTGGCGAAAGTCACAAGGAGGTTGGGTGATTTGCTCAAAGTCAGGCAACTCTTTGAAGCTGTGAAGCCAAAATGTGAATCATAACTCCAAAGCCCTAAAATGGATCATTATATTGGCGCCATCTTCACTCATTACTAATACAAACCCAGCAACCAAATAATATATGCTTGTAAGAAAACCACATTAATCAATATGAAGAGTGATGAAGAAGTGTCACAAAGGGACAAAAAAGCAAAGAGATGAAAGGGTGGGGGAGAAATGAGGATGGACAACAATCAAGAGGAAAAGAAGCCTAGGAGGGCAAAGGAACAGTTCTGTGTAAATAGGAGGCTGTGGTCCATAGACCAATGGGTCTCACCTGTTCCTTCCCTCTCTTCTACTGAGAGGCACCTCTTCCACAGTGTTTCTCAGTGGCCACGTGTTCAACACATGAATTTTCTGAACCAGAGAGCAGAAACCAACCCTCTAATAACTGTGTATATATGGTATACAAAAGAAGACAATCAATGGTATGGGAGGAAAAGCAAATGAAAACCTTGAGAACATTCCAGCAACAGGCTTCCTGGAGGTAACTTTCATGGCTCCAGAAAACAGATTTAAAAAAAAAAAAAAAAAGATTCCTTCCAAATGCTTACAATCAGAATATTCTCTTGCAATTATCTGTTATAAAGATAAATAAAGGAGAAATATTCAAACTGTGCAGCCACCCTGAATTCCAACCTCAAAGAGGAGCTGGGATGATAATGGTCCCATTATTACAACTATGCTTCCCTGGCCTCACACTCCAGTTGAGAAGGCCCTCATGTGTACTCCTGTAGCACCTGTCCTTTGTCACACTGATGAATGATCATGAGCTGCTAAAGAGATGAAACTGACAATGGGTGATTTTGCTCAGTTCAACTTTGGCCCTTTATATGTTGATATTTTACTTGAAGAAGGTCAACTTATTTCCTTATACAGCATATTCTTCCAGTACTGCAAGTTATAGTTTCCTCTTTTTTCATATATGTCTGCATATGTGTGGGTGTATGTCAATGAGAGATACATATGAATGGCAGGTACAGAGAAAATAATTTGGGTTTTGCTTTGGGTTTGTTTTTTTTTGTCTTGTTTTTTGTTTTTTTTGTTTGTTTGTTTTGATACTAGGGTTTGAAACTACTGCTGTTTACCACTGAACTACATCCTCAGATCTTTCTTTTTTTTTTTTTTTTTTTTTTTGCAGTGCTAGGGATTGAACTCAGGGCATAGTGCTTGTGAGGCAAGCACTCTAGCAACTGAGCTATATCACCAGCCCCATCCTCAGATCTTTTATTTATTTATTTATTTATTTATTTATTTATTTTCATTTTGAGACTAAGTTGCTTTGGCTGAGGCTAGACTCAAACTTGCAATCCTCCTGCCTCAGGTTCCCAAGCTGATAATATTATAGTCATGCACCATTGAGTCCAGAAGAAAATAATTTTCTTAAACCATTCCTAGAAGCAGAGTTTCTTGTACTTCTTATCTTAGTAGTCTCCAATTATTCTGAATTTTTTTACAAATATTTAGGGAAGGAATTTTGATTTTGTAGCATAGTTCCTCTAACCAATCTCCCACCAACTTTATCAGCATGGATATTGTTTTCTTTTGCTATCACTCATTCATTCACTCATTTAAAAGATGTTTATTAAGCACCCACTATAAACAATGTACATGGTGCTTATGTTCTGGAAGGGACAGAAAAAAACAAAACAAACAAAAAGCAAGTAACAACCACCACCAAAAACACCAATTCCTGGGATAATTGTGACATTGGCAGGATAATTCAAATTGTGACATTGACATTTAACACAGTGGTTAAGAGAACAAGTAAGTCCACTTGAGTCAAATCCAACTTTGCCACTTACTTGCTATATATTTCTCAGTTGTCTTATCTTTAAAAGAGGGATAATAATATAAGCTAGCATTAGGAATAGAATAGTACCTGACACCTAATAAGTAGCATTCTTCAAGTGTTTGAAGAAAAACAAAGATAAGGCAGAAAGAAGAAATAACAGGATTATATTATCGCTCTGAAGATGTGATAATTTATTACCCTATTATCTTAGAAACGAGAGTTGACATGCAAAATGTGGGGGAAAGCTTTCCAAAAAGACAGAATAACATAGGTAAAAGCCTGTGGCAGAAAAGAGCTTTATGAAAGCAGAAAATAAAAATCAGAGAGGCTGGAATTTGTTAAGCAAATCAGAGATGGTCCAAGATTATACAGAAAGACAAGCAACTCTGGAAAGACAGAGGGATTATGTTTGCTTTGCAGGTCAGAATGAGGAATTTGGGGTTATTCTCAGGGCAGTGAAAGGTCTTTGATTATTCTTTAGACAGGAAATAAAATGGTTTGTATTGTGAGAATATTTGTACTGTGAGATTAGAGGCATCAAAAGACAGAAGTGTACAGGCACTGGGTTCAGTCACAATACTGAAAAAAAAAAAAAAACCCTGAAAGATAGGAGTGGGGTGACTAGTTAGGAAGCTGTTGCTGTTGTACCAGAGAAAGATGGTGGTCTGGACTGAGGTGATAGCAGTGGGGAAAAGTGGATGGATTCCAGATCAACTGGGGTTGGGGATGGAAAGGTGGAACTGTAAGGACCTGGTTGAAGAGGTGGGCTGGGAGAAAAAAAAGAATCGTGAATAAATTCTAATTTCTGACTTGGGCAATTGGGAAGATGATTTGTCATTTAGTTAAATGGGACAGATTCAGGAAATCAAGAGTTCTATTTTGGACATATGAAGTATAAGACAGTTGGAAGACATTTGAATAGAAATGTTAAATAGATAATTTGATGTAAGATCAGAATTAAGAAGAGACTTCTTAGGAGGTGTAACTGTTTTCTTCAGGAAATCATTAGCACTAAATGGAGGGGCTGCAGGTGTAGCTCTGTGGTAAAGTGCTTGCCTAGCATGTGTGTGTGTGAGGCCCTAGGTTCCATCCCCAGCACCACAAAATAATAACAACAAAATGGAAATGAATGGAATCGTCTGAGGGAAGGTGTAAATAAAGAGGAGAAGGAGGTCCAGGACCCAACTCTAAGGTTCTTCTTTTGAAGGCTGAAGGTTGAGTCGAAGAGGAAAAGCCAGCCTAGGAAGCTAAGAGGGACCAGTCAGAGTAAAGGGAAGAAAATCAAGAGAAAATATTTGAAAGGGAACAAAAGTAAGAAGAAAAAATGTTTGAAGACTGAGGCAATAAGGACTAGTATACCATTAAGAAGTCAAAGTCAAGTAAGATATGGACATAAAATGTCACTGAATATGGCAACACAACCGTGCGTTTCCTGACAAGAGTTGTTTGTGTGGAAGAGAGATTCTTCCACACACATTACAATGGATTGAAGCATAGAAGTTGAAGATGAGGAGACAGCCTGAGTAGACAACTCTGTTCCCACAGAAGGGGTGGAGGGAGAACGTGTGCTGAGAAGGTGGAGCTGTGGTACCTGAGGTGCTCTGCTATGTACAACTGGTAGGAAATTCGCCCTTCAAGGGCGCCTCATCCGAGATCCCAGGGGAGAATTGTGGTTTCCCCATCAATGCCTTCTGGGACCAGGACCTGACTCCAAGCTGCTCAGATACCTGCTCAGGGAGTGGCTGTCCCTGGCCCAGACTATGGAGCACCCCTGGGTGCAGGCCCACTCCTGGGAGTGGCTGGCTCCCTTTCCTCAGGTGGCTTCTTGATCCCTACCTACCCCTGATCCTTTGTACTTGTTCAGGGAGTGTTCCCAGCTCTACTACCTCATCCATCTTTTGTCTTTTCTAAGGCATTAATTAATTAAAGCAGGAGCATTTTGTTCCAGGAAAACAAAAACAGCCAAATAAACATTCTCTCCTCATTTTACATCTCCCAAATCAGTGGCCAACAGATTCTCTGTGGTTGCTGTGGTTATCTATTAGCCACAGATGTATCCCTGGCATCCCTTCTCTGGGAAGGCACTGCATTCTCCTGCTACTCAATTTAAGCTGGAACTGTTTTTAAATTTATTTTTTATTTTTTTGTACCAGGGATTGAACCCAAGGACCCTTAACCACTGAGCCTCACCCAACCCTTTTTATTTTGTTATATTTTTTTTAATTTTGAGACACTAGGTTGCTTATAGCCTCTCTAAATTGCTGAGGCTGGCTTTGAAACTGCCTTCCTTCTGCTTCAGCCTCCCGAGTCATTGGGATTACAGGTGTGCACCACCATGCCCGGTCATTTTTAAAAGATTTTTGGTTAACAAGTAATAATTGTATTTATGGGGTACATGTAACATATATTTATAGGGTACAGTGTCACTTGATAAAAGACTGTACTTTTCCGTCTTATTTTTTATCTTGCTTTCTAAATCTCTTCAAGATTCTTAATGATCCAATCTTTGTCATCAGCATTTACTTGTCCAGGGGGCAATATCTCACATTATTAATTCTTTCCTAATAGTAAATCAATTCCCCATCTATTTTGGCTGAGAGCAATCAGAAGAATTGGCAGCACATTTCAATATGCAGAGTAATATAACTTACTCTTCTTTTGAAAGAAGACTAAAAAATTCTGATTACCATTTATTATATTTTTAGAATTTGTCCCCTGACCAGCCTGGATTTTCTTGATGTGAGGCAATGTTCTGTATCACCCATGTCAGAATATCAATTCCTCTTTTTTGCAAATCTTTATTTTGAGGACCACTTTTGTGAAAAAAACTACATGCTAACAGCTGAAGTGTTAAATGCAGCCAGGGTCTTCCAAAGTGCTCTGGATCAAAGAGTACACAAATTATCTTGAATACATCTTTGTCACTAGCTGAATCAAAAACGCAGCCAAAGTTTAAAAATCATGCATTTATGGCTGGGGCTAGGACTGTAGCTCAGTGGCAGAGCGCTTGCCTCACATGTGTGAGGCACTGGGTTCCATCCTCACCACATTTTAAAAAATACATAAAGATATTACATCCACCTACAACTAAAAAATATATTTTTTTTAAAATCAAGCATTTGTAGCCAGGCGGGGTGGTGCATGCCTTGTAATCCCAGCACTTGGGAGGCTGAGGCAGGAGGATCGCGAGTTCAAAGCCAGCTTCAGCAGCTTAGCAAGGCCCTAGGCAACTCAGTGAGATCCTGTCTCTAAATAAAATACAAAATAGGGCTGGGGATGTGGCTCAGTGGTGGAGTGACCCTGGGTTCAATCCCCAGTACCAAAAACCAAACAAACAAACAAACAAAAAAAGCATTTGTGGAGGCACCAAAAACCACAGTTGTTTACCTTTTTTCAGAAGGAAAATGAGTAGAAATGATGGGTAGTTGCATTGATATAGAACTACCCATCATTTTGTCAATGAGTGTCCAAGAGAACAAGGAGAAAAAGAAACTGAGGATAGTGTGGAGAAGGCAGCTAATGAGTTAAGGCAAGGAGAATAGCACATGGCTAGGTGTCTCTCCACTGCTAGTCCTTCCTTCCACAGTTTAGAGAACTCCCACTTTCTTGCTATACACACGTCATATAATGAATGTGACCACTTATTTAAGATAATAAGCTAAGTAACTTGCCCAGCAACTATGATCTGGCTCATTGAGTTTATATAGTGGGGACAGCTCCCAGTAAGGATCCTTCACATGAGGAGGTTATGTCCCTCTCCCTGCATCCCTGCTGACTGAAATGAAGATAAAATGATAGGAGCCATCCTAGCCCATGAAAAAAATTCAAAATGAAAATTATGTAGAGGGAATAACAAAACAGAAGGATGCTGGGTCCTTGAACCTGAACAGGAGGACTGGTGGACTAACCAGCCTTCAGGTTCCAAAGTCAACACCCATTTGAGGTAACTTTTTCTCAGATAAAATAAAGAGAAAACTTATAATTAAGAGTCAGTTCAGTCCTTATTCTTCCTTTCTGACTACAGGGAGCACCTAAAACTGGGAATGACATTAGAGATTATTCTGGTCACCTCAAAGAAAAAAAAAAGAACAGCTTTGTTGAGATGTGGTTCACATACCATGGAATTTAAAATGTACTACACAGTGGTTTTTTATTGTGCAACTATCACTATAGTCAATTTTAGAACATTTTTATCACCTCAAAAAGAAACTGTATTCTTTAGCTATCACCCTCTCCTCTCATCCCCCAACACCAAACCCTGCCCTAAAGAATCACTAAACCATTTTCTGTCTCTAGATTTCCTTAATCTTAACATTTCATATAAATAGAATCATGTAATATGTAGTTCTTGTAACTGACTTCTTCCACTTAGCATACCATTTTCAAGTCTTATCCATAATGTAATATATCAGTATTACTTTTATTTTCATGGCTGAATAATATTTCACTGCATATATATAAAATTTTTTTTGATGGTGGTGGTAGTACTGTGAATTGAACCCAGAGTCTTGCACATGCTAGACAAGCACTCTACCACTGAGAATGTATCAGTCCATACATCACATTCTTTAAAAAAAATAAAATAAAAAGAATTTTTATTAGTTGTTGATGATTATTTATTTATATGTGGTGCTGAGAATTGAACCCAGTGCCTCACACACGCTAGTCAAGTGCTCTACCACTGAGCCACAGTCCCGGCCCCACATTCTTTATCCATTCATCAGTTCATGGAACTTTGGGTCATTTCCACTTTGGTGCTATTATGAATAATGCTGCTATAAACATCATGTACAAGTTTCCATGTAGACATACGTTTTCTTTTCTCTTGGGTATGCTTAGGAGTGGAATTGCTGGTCATGGAGTAGCTCTAAGTTTAGCATTTTGAAGAACTTCCAGATTGATTTCCATTTCAGTGGCTGAACCATTACATTCCTGTTTGGGGCTCCAGTTTCTCCACTTGCTCAGTGATGCTTGTTAACATCTGATTTCATTTTTTACTCTAGTCACCCTACTATACAATCACAAGTGGCAACCTGTGATTTTTATTTGCCATTCCCTTAATGGCTAATGACCATCTTTCCATGTGCTTGTTGACCATTGGTGTACCTTCTTTAGAGAAATGTCTGTCTAGGTACTTTGCCCATTTTCATTGGATTATTTATCTTTTTACTATTGAGTGCATGGGTTCCTTGTACATTCTAGATACAACTCCATTACCAGATATTTGATTTGCGAAGATTTTTTTCTCATTTTGAAAGTTATACTTTTAAGTTCTTGATGGTGTTCTTTGAAGCACAGAATTTTGTTTTTGTTTCTGTTATTGTGGTGCTGGGGAATCCACCTCAGGGCCTTGCACACATTAGGCAAGCCTTCTCACTGAGTTACATGCCCAGCCCCAAAGTTTTCAATTTTGATAAAGTCCACTTTTGATGTTCATGCTTTTGCTGTCATAGCTAAAAATCCACTGCTAAATCTGAACTCATGATGATTTAGACCTATCTTTTATTCTAAAAGTTTATAGTTCTAACTTTTATGCTAAGTCTCTGGTACATTTTAAATTAAGTTTTTATATTATGTATTTAAAGGAGTCATCTTTTGTGAATATCCTATTGTCCCAGCAACCTTTGTTGAAAAGACTATTATTTCCCCCATTGAATGACTTTAGAAACCTTGTCAAATATCAACTGACCAGTCGGGTGCAGTGGCACACTCCTGTAAGCCCAGTGACTCAAGAGCTGAGGCAAATGGATCAAAAGTTCAAGTCCAGCCTTACCAAGTTAGTAAGGTCCTAAGTAACCTAGTGAGATCTGTCTCAAAATAAAAAATAAAAAGGTTTGGGGACACAGTTTAGTGGTAAAGTGCCCCTGGGTTTAATCCCCAGTACCAAAAAAAATTTTTTTTTAAATCAGTTAACAATAAACATATGATCGTGTGTGTGTGTGGTGTGTGTGTGTGCACGCGCACGTGTGTGTGTGTGTGTGTGGTACTAGGGATCAAACCCAAGGTCTCTTGCATTCTAGGAAAGCACTCTACCACTGAGCTATATCCCCAGTCCTTTTTATTTTGAGACAATGTCTCACGAAGTTGCCCAGGTTAGACTCAGAATTGCAATCCTTCTTTCTCAGCCTCCCATATAGCTGAAATAACAGGTATGTGCCACTGCATCCAGTTGTCTAAACTTATGAATTTATTTCTAGACTTGCAATTCTACTTTACTGATCTAAATGTCTATCTGTCTTAGTCTATTTGGGCTGCTATAATTTAAAAAAATACCTGAGATGGAGTCATTTATAAAGAACAGAAATTTATTTCTTTATAGTTCTGGAAGTCCAAAGTTAAGGAATCAGCAAATTTCATGTTTGGTAAGAGCTGCTCTCTGCTTCCCAGATGGTGCTTATGGCAGTGTTTTCACACAGTGGAAGAACAGAGGCACAGAGGCAAAAGGGGCCTTGCTAGTTCCCTCCAGTCCTTTTTTAAGACACTAATCCCATCCATGAATGCAGAGCCTTCATGGCCTCCTCACCTCTTTAAGGTCTCACCTCTTAATACTATCACACTGGAAATTAAAGTCTAACATGAACTTTGGAAGGGACACAAATATTCAATTCAAATCAGAGTTCTATCTTCACACCAGTTCCACAGAGTCTTGATGACTGTTGTTAGTAGTAACTTTGAAATGGAGAGATGTGATCCAGCAGAATCTTGAATCTGGGCAGTCATCAGCTTAATTCAAGTTCAAGAAGGAACAAGGCCCACTTGATGCCTCTGTGAGAAAAAAATCTGGTGTAGACCGGGGGATGCTGGCAATAGGCATGTTGACAATTAGGTGAAGGTGCATCTGATGGGGAATCAGGAGTCGGCACCCAATCCTCTCCTGAACACAGAAATCTTCTAGCTCTGCTCCTTTGTATTCATGAACAAGTTCAGGGATCAGCTTTCAGGCTTCTGAAGGGCCACTTTGGGAATCCTCCACACTGTTAGCTTTCTCCCCAACCTATTTCCCCCACATTGTCTTTGTGAACCCTGCATACTCTCATCCTTCAAACAAATCAAATGGAAACAAATCCTGTTTTCTTCTTCTTTCCCTGTTTTGATGGCCAATCCTAAGACCCAAGGAATTAATAACTAAAAACTTGTGTCTCTTTTTAATATTCCAACCCATCCAGAAAAGTGTCTTTCATCCTATTATTGTAAATAAAACATAAGATTCTATATTTAGAAAAAACTGAAGATTCATATCTTGATACATACATATTTTAAACATTGCTGAGATCATGTTATTAGGTCTAATTTTGTATCCTGCTTTATTTAACATTATAGTGTGAAAATTTTTTCATATCATCAAAATACTTCCTAAGTAATTTGTATAATAACTGCATAAGTGACCATTTCATATTATGATAATTTTCACCAATTCTACCTCCAATCAAGTGGTCCTTAATACATATAAGGCTACATGACAGGTCTGTGGATATAATTCAGGGGTAGAGCATTTGCCAAGTATACATAAGGGTCTGGTTCCATCCCTAGCAGTGCAAAAAAATAAAAAATAAAAATGATTATATAAGTAGATAGCAAATGATGCTTTAATTTTCTGTGAGTGTATCTATGTGGATTATTGTGGATTGAACCCAGGGGCACTCTACTGCTGAGCTACACTCCCAGTCCTTATTTTTATTTTGAGACAGGGTCTTACTCAGTTGTTCAGGCTGGCCTTGAACTTGTGACCCTTCTCTCTCAACCTCCCCAATAGTTGTAAAACAGGAATCCAGAGATACAAAGAGAGCACAGAATCTCAAAAGAGAAACCCACAACTATGGGAATGGAGAACAAACAACTCAGGAACAACCTAGCCCATGTTCTTGATCCCAGGTCCTTGCCCACAGCTTGCTGACTGGCTAATAAAAAAGCAAAAAACTGCAAGATAATCACAAGGCCTCTGGAGGAAACACTCCTTTCGGGACCATGCCCATTAAAGATTTTGGTGACTGAGAAATGACCCTAACTCATTATAATAGTAAGATGCACACGTCTAGGTGAAGATTTAAGATGGTAATGAGACATTCATGTAGGAAATGGCTTGATTAGAACATGGGAGGGCGAGTGGATCCAAGATGGCAGACTAGAGGGAGGCTGCGTTCCTTGTTGCTCCATAATCCAAGATTCGAAAAGAGGAGAATCTGATTCTCTGGGAAGCAGTCTCTACTCCTCATCGATCCCCTGCTCTTTACCACATCTGACTACCTCGATCACCTGCAGTCTACCAGCCTAGCGCTACATTTGAGTGCAGATTGCTCACTGACCGCCGCCTATCATCCATCACTTGTCTGTCTGCCTGCCTCTGGTCTACCCATTGCCTGCCTTTCACCTACCCCATCGCCCACCAACCGAGGTTCACCTGCCAATCCTCAACCAGTAGCTTGCGGAGCCTGCGGACCGTCAGTGGATCACCAGCTGCCTGCTGTTGCCTGGAAAATCACCATCACAGTACCCACAGGTTTGGTTACACGTGGCTGCCACCATTTGGGGGGGGGGGGGAATAAAAGCCAGGAGCTGCAGGACTGCCAGCCTGACTGACAGCACCCTGCCTCCAGTACCCCCGGCTTGACTGACAGCACCCCACCTCCAGGGGCCCAGCCTGACCATCTGCACCCCGCACAGTCTCGGTGCCCACGCCCTACGCTGCAGCTCACCATTTGCCAACACGTTTAGAAACCAGTGCAGCCATTTTGGATTATCCGCAAAAATTGTCATTAGGTGGGGCAAATCCCATCCTGAGACGCCCACTGGAGACTGGAAGCTCATTGTCAGGTAGCTCTCATGCCTCAGGCTACTAAAGACTGGGAGGTTTGAATATGATATGATGGTTATAGTGTATATTTTTTTTCTCCTTTTTGATAGCTTTTAAACTTTTATTTCTATACTTTTCTTGCTCTCTACTTTCCTTTTGCTTACCTCTTTCCTCAAGGGCTTTTTCTCACTCTTCCTATGACCTAGAATTTCTTCATACTCTTTTCTTACACTGTTAACAGGTACAGCCTACACCACTCCCCATTCTCTTTGTCCTCCATTAGAAACTGGAGTCCTCATTGCAAATCTGTTTGTTATACTGTAGATAATAATAGAACTCATCCTCTCCGTTTAATATGACAATATTGTAACAAAAAGACCACTGTAACAATAGTCTTCATAGGGGCTATTTGGTTTACAGCTGCATACTGTCTGTACTGGGTGTTGCTAATATTGACTCCCCCCCTTAAAGAAGAACTTTCAGATAAGATAGGGTCACTAAGCCTATAGGGCAGAAACTACAATACCCTAGATCTGCATTGCTGGAGGGGAAGATACATGAACAACATGAAAAAACAAGGGAGGAAAGTGTTCCAAACAAACCAAGATTCTACACTAAGAGAATCCAATGACAGCATGGTAGAAGAAATGCCAGAAAAGATGTTCAGAATATACATGATTAAAATGTTCAGAGAAGCAAATGATGAGTTAAGAGAGCAAGTGCAGGCAATGATTGACCATTCCAATAAGCAGCTGAAAGAGCAACTACAGGAAACAAAAGATCACCTCAACAAAGACATAGAGATTCTGAAAAAGAACCAAACAGAAATCCTTGAAATGAAGGAAACAACAAACCAAATTAAACACTCAATGGAAAGCATCACCAACAGACTAGATCACTTAGAAGACAGAACCTCAGACAATGAAGACAAAATATTGAATCTTGAAAATACAAGTTGCCCAAACAGAGAAGATGGTAAGAGTTCATGAACGGAAACTCCAAGAACTATGGGATATCATGAAAAGACCAAATTTAAGAATTACTGGGATTGAGGAAGGCACAGAGATACAAACCAAAGGAATGAACAACCTATTCAATGAAATAATATCAGAAAATTTCCCAAACCTGAAGAATGAAATGGAAACTCAACTGCAGGAGGCTTACAGAACACCAAATGCACAAAATTATAGCAGATCCACACCAAGACACATTATAATGAAAATGCCTGGGCTGGGGATATAGCTCAGTTGGTAGAGTGCCTACCTTGCAAGCACAAAGCCCTGGGTTCAATCCCCAGCACCGCGGGAAAAAAAAAAAAAAAAAAAAAGGAAAGAAAATGCCTAATGTACAGAATAAAGATAGGATTTTAAAGGCTGTGAGAGAAAAGAAACAGATTACATACAGGAGGAAACCAATACGGATATCAGCAGATTTCTCAGCCCAGACCCTAAAAGCTAGAAGGGCCTGGAACAATATATTTCAAGCTCTGAAAGAACATAGTTGCCAACCAAGAATCCCATATCCAGCAAAGCTAACCTTCAGATTTGAAGACAAAATATAATCCTTCCATGACAAACAAAAGTTAAAGGAATTCACACATAGAAAGCCTGCGCTACAGAACATTTTCAGCAAGATATTTCATGAGGAAGAAATGAACAACAACAATGTAAGTCATCAAAGGGGGGAGCTATCCTAAAAGAAAAGCCGATTAAAGGAGAAACCAAGTCACATTAAAAACCAAATCTAAGCCAAAATGACTGGGAATACAAATCATATCTCAATAATAACCCTGAATGTTAATGGCCTAAATTTGTCAATCAAAAGACATAGACTGGCAGACTGGATCAAAAAGAAAGACCAACAATATGTTGCCTTCAAGAGACTCATCTCATAGAAAAGGATCCACAGACTAAAGGTGAAAGGATGGGAAAAAACCTATCATGCACACAGCCTTAGTAAAAAAGCAGGGGTTTCCATCCTTATATCAGATAAAGTGGACTTCAAGCCGAAGTTAGTCAGAAGGGATAAAGAAGGACATTTCATACTGCTTATGGGAACCATAAATCAAGAAGACATAATGATCATAAATATTTATGCCCCAAACAATGGCCCATCCATGTACATCAAACAAATCCTTCTCAATTACAGGAATCAAATAGACCACAACACAATAATTCTGGGTGACTTTAACACACTACTGTCACCACTGGACAGATCTACCAAACAAAAACTAAACAAAGAAACCATAGAACTCAATAACACAATGAATAACTTAGACTTAACAGACATCTATAGAATATTCCATCCATCAATGAGTGAATACACTTTCTTCTCAGCAGCACATGACTCCTTCTCTAAAATAGACCATAAGTTATGCCACAAAGCAGCCCTAAGTAAATACAAAAAAGTAGAGATATTGCCTTGTATTCTATCAGATCATAATGGAATGAAATTAGAAATCAATGACAAAAGAAAAAACAAACTACTCCAACACCTGGAGACTAAATAATATGCTATTGAATGAAGCATGGATAACAGAAAACATCAGGGAGGAGATAATAACATTCTTAGAGGTAAATGAGAATGACAATACAACATATCAAAATCTCTGGGACACTATGAAAGCAGTACTAAGAGGAAAATTCATTGCATTGAGTGCATTCAAGAAAAGAATAAAAAGTCAACAACTCAACGACCTAACCTTACATCTCAAAGCCCTAGAAAAAGAGGAACAGTTCATCACCAAAAGTAGTAGAAGACAGGAAATAATCAAAATCAGAGCTGAAATCAATGAAATTGAAACAAAAGAAACAATTCAAAAAATTGACAAAACGCCGGGCATGGTGGCGCACGCCTGTAATCCAAGCGACTTGGGAGGCTGAATCAGGAGGATCGTGAGTTCAAAGCCAGCCTCAGCAACTTAGTGAGGCCCTAAGCAACTCAGTGAGACCCTGTCTCTAAATAAAATACAAAATAGGGCTGGGGATGTGGCTCAGTGGCCGAGTGTCCCTGAGTTCAATCCCTGGTTCCAAAAAAAAAAAAAAAAAAAATTGACAAAACAAAAAGTTGGTTCTTTGAAAAAGTAAACAAAATAGATAAACCCTTAGCCACACTAACAAAGAGAAGGAGAGAGAAAACTCAAGTTACTAAAATTTGTAATGAAAAAGGAAATATCACAACAGACACCACTGAAATTCAAAACATAATTAGAAGCTACTTTGAAAACCTATACTCCAATAAAATAGAAAATCTTGAAGACATCGACAAATTCCTAGAGACATATGATTCTCCCAAACTGAACCAGGAGGACATACACAATTTAAACACATCAATTTCAAGCAATGAAATAGAAGAAGCCATCAAAAGCCTACCAACCAAGAAAAGCCCGGGACCAGATGGTTTCTCAGCTGAGTTCTACAAGACCCTCAAAGAAGAACTTATACCAATACTCCTGAAAGTATTTAATGAAATAGAAAAAGAGGGAACCCTTCCAAATTCATTCTATGAAGCTAGCATCACTCTGATACCAAAACCACACAAAGACACATCTAGAAAAGAAAACTTTAGGCCAATATCTCTGATGAATATAGATGCTAAAATCCTCAACAAAATTCTGGCAAATCGCTTACAAAAACATATTAAGAAGATAGTGCACCCCGACCAAATGGGGTTTATCCCAGGGATGCAGGGTTGGTTCAACATCCGGAAATCAATAAATGTAATTCATCACATCAATAGACTTAAGGTTAAGAATCATATGATTATTTCAATAGACGCAGAGAAAGCATTTGACAAAATACAACACCTCTTCATGCTCAAAACACTAGGAAAAATAGGGATGGTAGGAACATACCTGAACATTGTAAAGGCTATTTGTGCTAAGCCCACTGCCAACATCATTCTCAACGGAGAAAAACTAAAAGCATTCCCTCTAAAAACTGGAACAAGACAGGGATGCCCACTGTCACCACTTCTATTCAACATTGTGCTGGAAATGCTAGCCAGAGCAATTAGACAAACCACAGAAATTAAAGGTAGACGAATGGGAAAAGAAAAACTCAAGCTGTCACTATTTGCTGATGACATGATCCTATATTTAGAGGATCCAAAATACTCCACCAGGAAACTTTTAGACCTAATTAATGAATTTAGCAAAATAGCAGGATATAAAATAAACACACATAAATCAAATGCATTTATCTACATAAGCGATGAATCATCTGAAAGTGAATTGAGGAAAACAACTCTGTTCAAAATAGCCTCAAATGAAATAAAATATTTGGGAATCAATCTAACAAAAGAGGTGAAAAACCTCTACAACAAAA
This sequence comes from Glaucomys volans, assembly GCA_020662805.1. Lineage (NCBI taxonomy): Eukaryota > Metazoa > Chordata > Mammalia > Rodentia > Sciuridae > Glaucomys > Glaucomys volans. Next base: position 699,064 of record JAJEJO010049996.1, on the reverse strand, counting down.
ACTACAGAACATTAAAGAAAGAAATTGATGAAGACCTTAGAAGATGGAAAGATCTTCCATGTTCTTGGATAGGAAGAATCAATATAATCAAAATGGCCATACTTCCAAAGATGCTGTACAAATTTAATGCAATTCCAATAAAAATTCCTATGACATTCCTCACAGAAATAGAAAAAGCAATCATGAAATTCATATGGAAGAACAAAAGACCCAGAATAGCCAAAACAATCCTGGGCAGGAAGAATGATGCAGGAGGTATCACAATACCAGACCTTAAACTCTACTATAGAGCAATAGTGATAAAAACAGCATGGTATTGGCACCAAGATAGACAGATAGACCAATGGTACAGAATAGAGGACCCAGAGACAAACCCAAGTAAGTACAGATATCTCATACTTGACAAAGGTGCCAAAAACATACAGTGGAGAAAAGACAGCCTCTTCAACAAATGGTGCTGGCAAAACTGGAAATCCATATGCAATAAAATGAAATTAAACCCCTCTCACCCTGTACAAAACTCGACACAAAATGGATCAAGGATCTAGGAATTCGACCTGAGACTCTTCACCAAATAGAAGAAATAGTAGGCCCGAATCTTGTTCACATTGGCTTAGGACCGGACTTCCTCAACAAGACCAACAGAGCGCAAGAAATAAAAGGAAGAATCAATAAATGGAATGGGTGCAAACTAAAAAGCTTTCTCTCAGCAAAAGAAACAATCAAGAATATGAAAAGAGAGCCTACAGAGTGGGAAAAAATCTTTTTCACACACACTTCAGACAGAGCACTGATCTCCAAAATTTATAAAGAACTTACAAAACTGTACACCAAAAATTCTCAAGAGCCCAATCAATAAATGGGCTAAGGAATTGGGCAGACACTTCACAGAAGAGGATATACAGGCTATTAACAAATATATGAAAAAGTGCTCATCATCTCTAGTAATTAGAGCAATACAAATTAAAACCAACCTAAGATTTCATCTAACTCCAATTAGAATGGCTATTATCAGGAATACAAGCAATAAAAGTGTTGGCATGGATGTGGGGAAAAAGGCACACTTGTACATTGCTGGTGGAGTTGCAAATTGGTGTAGCCACTTTGGAAAGCAGTATGGAGATTCCTCAAAAAACTAGGAATGGATCCACCACTTGACCCAACTATCCCACTCCTCGGTTTATACCCAAAGGTCTTAAAATCAGCAAAATAAAGGGATGCAGCCACATCTATGTTCATAGCTGCTCAATTCACAATAGCTAGATTGTAGAACCAACCTAGATGCCCTTCAATTGAAGAATGGATAACTGTGGTATATATACACAATGGAATATTATTCAGCCACAAAAAAGAATAAAATTTTGGCATTTGCTGGTAAATGGGTGGAGTTGGAGAATATCATGCTAAGTGAAATAAGCCAAGTCCAAAAAACCAAAGGCCGAATGTTTTCTCTGATCAGTAGATGCTGATACCTAACAGGGGTCGGGGTGTGGGTGCCAGGGGGTATGGGGAGGATAGAAAAGAATGGAGGAAATATGGATGGTGTGGAGGAAAATGGGACGGGAGGGGATGGGGGCAGGAAAAATAGTAGACTGAGACAGACAGCATTACCCTATGTAAATGTAAGATTATATGAACTGTGTGAATAAAAATAAATTAAAAAAAAAAAAGAACATGGGAGGGCAATGTGTGAGTGTAAGGAAAACTGACAGGAAAGTTGCAACCCCCCTGACTCCACCTCCAGGTACGTCCCTAACTACTATCCCTCTAACAATGTTAGAATCCCAAACCAAGATGGCGCAACTCACTCTTAGATTGCCCACACTCGCATTCTCAAGTGTGTATGATTCCTTTACAATAAACCTCTGCTACTCAAAACTGATGCATCCTTAAATTTTCTCCTGTGACATGGTCAAGGAATAGAGTGCTCCTCAGTCTTAGAGCCCTACTAGGACCACCATCTGGTAAAAGTTGAGGTCACAAATGTGTACCACCAGGCCTGGCTACTTTCTGAAAATCCTAATCTCATGCCCCAAAACATCTATCAAAGCAAAGACTATTTAAAGTCTATTAGCCCACTCATTCTCAGGCACTCTACATCCCCATGCAAAGCCAGGTGCCAGGGTCACAAGCTGATGACTGGTTACCATGTTTTGATATTGAGCTGTGTGGCCCTGTAGGACATACTGGAAGACAACCTAGTAAAAATGGTCATCATGTCTACACAGCGGTGCTCATGAAGTCATCATCATTAGTTTACACAGTGTCTCTTTTTATGAAAACCTTGTATGTTCTGCAGAATAAATCTGTGTCTGATCTTGCTATCAAGAATACTTGACCGGGCATGGTGGCGCACACCTGTAATCCAAGCGACTTGGGAGGCTGAATCAGGAGGATCACGAGTTCAAAGCCAGCCTCAACAACTTAACGAGGCCCTAAGCAACTCAGTGAGACCCTGTCTCTAAATAAAATACAAAATAGGGCTGGGGATGTGGCTCAGTGGTCAAATGTCCCTGAGTTCAATCCCTGGTTCCAAAAAAAAAAAAAAAAAAAAAAAAAGAATGCTTAAAATTATCTAGTGTTTTATATAGCATGGCCTGCTGCCGCAAGTCTTTTCTGGAAGGAGGCATAGTGGCTCTGAGTTAGAGTTGCTTCCTGTCTGTGTGCCACTGGATGAGTTACAGATCTTGTCTGAACCTCAGCTTCCTCCTCTGTAAAAAAGGAATAGCAGCATCTTCCTCATGGAGTTCTGGTAAGGATCAAAGGACAAAATATATGTACACATCTCAGATGTGTGACTGCTCATAGTTAAATGCTTAAAATAAATGTTTAAATAAATCAAAAATAAATAATTGTGATCATTCTCCTATCATTAAGAGTTTGAGGGGAAATTCTGGGGAATGATAATGGACAAACTATATTGTTATATTCTGTGCATGTATGAATATGTACCCACAAATCACACCATTATATACAACTATAATGCACCAATTTTTTTAAAAAGTGGGGAAAAAAAGAGTTTGACCTTGCATAGAACTCACTTCAAGTGGAACGACTAGGTCAAAGAGTATGAATGTTTTGAAGGCTGTGTGCTAATTTCCATGTCAACTGGAGTGGAAATGAGCTCTAGCTTCACCAAGCCTTTAAAAGGGTCAAATGCTATTACTTGCAAAGCTCTTTGTCAATATGACAGGTGCAAAAGGAGAATTGCCTGATTGTCATTTCAATGTACATTCTGTTGATAACTCATGAAATAGAATCTTTTGATCTACATTTATTCATTTATTATTACTATTTCTTCTCTCTCCATCTTTTGCAATTTTTCTCTTTGTGTTGTCCTTTAAACCATCTAAATGAGATGATACACTTTTTTTTCTGTCACCATCACTTGCTGAGAGGAAGTCAGGATACAGGGACTTGAGAGGAGTAATAGTCACAGGGTGGGGGTGGGATAGAAAAAAGGACACCAAGAATATATAAGCGAATAACCAGGTCATCATATGTGTCCTGCAAGGAATGAGCTACCATCTTATTAAATGAGAATAGGTGTATAATTCCAAACACAGAACATGGTTAACAGAACATCTGCACAATCTGACTTTCTCTTGTACTTCTAAGGATCAGTTCCAAAAAAAATAGTTCATCTTTAAACTGAAAGAAAATTCTTTGAATTACAAAGTAATTTTAAGATCATAATTAAACACTTCTCTATGCAAAGACTGTTTGCAGAAGAGTATTTTTGTAGCCATGGAAACCTAGCTGATGCCATGGCTACATAACCAGCTTGCACAGAACATTTTTAGTAAACCAAGTTACACCAATCCGTTCACCAGCTATGACCATTTCACTTTAAAAAATGCTTTCTCACCAGGTGTAGTGGCACATGCCTATAATCCCAAAGCTCAGGAGGCTGAGACAAGAGGATCTCTAGTTCAAAGCCAGCCTCAGCAAAAGCGAGGCACTAAGCAACTCTGTGAGACCCTGTCTCTAAATAAAATACAAAATAGGGCTGGGGATGTGACTCAGTGGTCAAGTGCCCCTGAGTTCAATCCCCAGTACCCCCTGCCCAAAATGCTTTCTTTCATTGCTGGTGGAGGCCAGTTAAAGTCTTTGACATTGTGTTACATATACCAGTTCAAATTCTTAACTTTTTTTTTTAAGCTTTTCTTTTTTGACCTTTCAACTTCGTTTGTTCTTTTAAAAAATTTTAACAAGTGCAAGCACATGCCACTGTAGTTCTTTAATTTCTCTTCTAGTTTCTTCTAATAAAGGCCCTGGACATGCCAGCCTATTTTCCTTAGGATACTGAGTCATAAAATGTGCTGTGGCCAGCCCATGGTTACATGGGCTACAAAAACCTCACACACAACTGTTTTTTCTTTTCTTTTTTTTTTTTTTTTTTTTTTTTTTTTTTGAACTGGGGATTGAATGTAGGGTCACTTTACCCCAGACCTACACCCCTATTCCTTCTTATTTTTTATTTGGAAACAAGGTCTAACTAAGTTGCCCAGGATGGCCTTGAACTTTTGGTCCTCCTACCAAGTAGCTAGAATTACAGGCATGCACTACCACACATGGATAACACACAACTTATTTAATGTAGAACTAAAGTCTTTGGGTGATCAAGGAGAACCTAGTTACAAGCTCTTCATATTCCATTTGATAAGCAAAGTCAAAGGTTGACTGCAATGTCCTTTTCTTCAACCTTTCTTTTAATAACATGATTTGAATGCTACTCCATGCCAGGCCCTGTTCTAAGCTTTTTGCATACATTAATTCAACTCTTACAGCAATCACAGGAGGTTGAGGGTAATAATAATACAATAATAATATTGCCATTTTGTAGATGAGGAAATGAAGGAACGGAGAGGTTTATACCTTGGCCAAGACCTCAGAGCTGGAGAGTTGAAATGATGTTCATCAACTGTTAATAAACCTTCTTTCTCAGGCCATGTCCTCCTCTCTGACCCCAATTTCTTCTACAAATGACAAGTCATGTTCCTGCCAAAATGCTGTAGTGGATCAAACAGTGGACTATTTGTCATAAGACCTGAATTCGTGTCTTGTATGGGCTTGGGAAAGTCACTTAATCACATTGGGGTTTTTATAAATGAAAGGTCAAAATAATAATACCACTAAACTCACAAAGTGTCCTAAAAATAAAGTGAGAAGCCGTGAACAAAATGGCAGCTCCCGTGCCTCGGGGGTTGTCTTGCTTATCCAAAGCTTTGGGATGGTGGTCTCGGCAGTCAGTCCTGGTGACTCAGACTACAACTGTAGTTCCAGCAAGAACTAAAAAACGTTTCACACCCCCTACTTATGAACCCAAATACAAAACAGAGAAGGAGTTTCTAGAACATGCCCAGAAAGCAGGATTAGTTATTCCTCCAGAACGTTTGGAACGTCCCATACATCTGGCCTGTACAGCTGGTATCTTTGATGCTTATGTTCCTCCTGAGGGTGATGCTCGAATGTCATCTCTTTCAAAGGAAGGACTGAAACAGAGAACTGAGCGACTGAAGAAAAATGCAGCATCACAATTGTCAATCCGGAAGATAAAAGAATTTGATGCTAATTTTAAAACAAAGGACTTCCCTGAAAAAGCTAAGGATATTTTCATTGAAGCTCACCTTTGTCTAAACAACTCAGACCATGACCGGCTTCATACCTTGGTAACCGAACACTGTTTTCCGGACATGGTCTGGGACACCAAATATAAGACTGTTCGCTGGTGCTTCGTGGAATCTTTAGAGCCAGCCCAAGTGGTGCAGGTTCGCTGCTCAAGTATGGTGAACCAGAGCAACATGTACGGCCAGGTTACTGTACGCATGCACACGCGACAGACTCTAGCCATTTATGATCGGTTTGGGCGGTTGATGTATGGACAAGAAGATGTGCCTAAGGATGTCTTGGAGTATGTTGTGTTTGAAAAGCACCTGATGAACCCCTATGGGAGCTGGAGAATGCATGGCAAAATTGTTCCCCCATGGGCACCCCCTAAACAGCCCATCATTAAGACGGTGATGATTCCTGGCCCCCAGATGGAACCACGCGAAAACTGTGAAGAGGCACAAGGAGAGGCCCATAAGTCTCAGCTAGCCTAATGGCAAAAATGACTCTTGGGGTAAAGCATGGGCGATGACACTGCTGGAAGTTGTGAAGTCATCCATACATCTCCATCAGACCACCCCTGTTTCCTTCTGCCCTGCTTGGATCTTTTCAACAGACTCACCCTCACAACTTTTTCTTTTTAAAATCGAATGTCTAGCTTCTGAGTCTAGATGAAAGGCAATATGTTTCAGTGAACAAACATCTGATACTTTTTTTTCACAGCAGAAACTGTGGGAGCAAACAGGCAACATTCTTTTGTAATCACTGGGCAGGGAATCAGAGTTTGAAATAAAATTCTATCAGAGTGTTGGGCAAAAAAAATAAAAAATAAAAAAAAATAAATAAAGTGAGAAGGTAGAGATGAAAGGTCTCTGTAAGGAGAAAATTTTTTAATAACTCCAGTGACTTTTTATATCTGTGCTAGTGGGAGTGGTCAGAGAGGTTTCACAGAAGAGTCCATATTGAGCCGATGTTTGTGTTCTAACAGAATCACAGATAACATTTAATGAGAAATTACTATGTCCCAAGCTCTGTGCTAAGAGCCTTATATACATTACTTAATATTTATAACAACTCTGTCAAGTCATTCAGGTAGGACCTACCCACCTGTTTATAGAAAGGCCTGTTAGCATGAATCAAAAACGGACTGGACAGGCGTGGTGGTGCAAGCCAGTGATCCCAATAGTTCAGGAGGCTGAGGTAGGAGGATCTCAAGTTCAAAGCCAGCCTCAACAAAAGTGAGGTGCTAAGCAACTCAGTGAGACCTTATCTCTAAGCAAAATACAAAACAGAAATCAAAATAAATAAATTTTTTAAAAAATACAAAACAGGGCTGGGGATGTGGCTCAGTGATTGAGTGAGTACCCCTGAGCTCAATCCCTGGTATCAAAAAAAAAAAAAAACAACTAGGCTGGTGGGAGCTGGGGCTGTAGCTCAGTGATAGAGCACTTGCCTAACACATAAGAGGAATGGATTCAATCCTCAGCACCAGTGGGGTTGCAAATTGGTGCAGCCACTCTGGAAAGCATTATGGAGGTTCCTTAGAAAACTCGGAATGGAACCACCATTTGAACCAGCTATCCCACTCCTTGGCCTATACCCAAAGGACTTAAAATCAGCATATTACGGTGATGCAGCCACATCAATGTTTATAGCAGCCCAATTCACTATAGTGAGATTGTGGAACCAACCTAGATGACCTTTAATAGAGGAATGGATAAAGAAACTGTGGTACATATACACAATGGAAAATTATTCAGTCATAAAGAATAATAAAATTATGACATTTGCAGGTAAATGGATGGAGTTGGAAAGTATCATGCTAAGTGAAATAACCCAATCCCAAAAGACTAAAGGTCAAATGATTTCTCTGATAAGTAGTTAATGACACATAATGGGGCTGGGGGGAAGTAGGGGAAAAATGAAGGAAGGATGGATTGTATAGAGGAAAGTAAGAGGAGGAAGATGGGGAAGGAAAGATAATAGAATGTGACAAACATCATTATACTATGTATATATATGAATATGCAAATGGTGTGATTCTACTTTGTATACAACCAGAAAAACGATAGTTGTACTCCATTTGTGTACATTGAACCAAAAAATAAATTTTAAAAAAATCCTCAGTACCACATAAAAATAAATAAATAAAATAAAGGTATTGTGTCCATCTACAACTATAAAACAAAAACAACAATAACAACAAAATTGCTGGATGCAGTGGCACACACCTGTAATCCCAGGCACTTGGGAGGCTGAGGCTGGAGGACCACAAGTTTGAAGCCAGCATGGGCAACATAACAAGATTCTATTTCAAAAATGAGTTCAATTCCCAGTAGCCCCCTCCAAAAAAAGAATAGGCTAGTCATGCTGCTGTTCAACAATCACAGCCTGAAGACAGACATGGTAAGAGTAACAAACTACTGCACAGATTTTGAAGATAACAACCTGTGTCCCCCAAATGAGTGAATTCACAGAAGCTCAAGCCACGCACTGATGTGCTCCAGGAAGACATAAGAGGAGTCGGGTGGTGGTGGTACACACCTGCAATCCCAGCTACTTGGAAGACAGGAGGATCACACATTCATACAGTAGGAAGATCATGTATTCAAAGCCAATTTAGCAAAAACCTATCTCAAAACTTGAAAGAGCTGGTAGAGCACCACCCTGGGCTTAATCCCCAGTACCAAACACACACACACACACACACACACACACACACACCCAGAGGAACAAGTCCATTGGGTCAGTGACGGTACAGTGTGGGACATACCTAGCATGTCAATTAGATCGGCCTTTTCCCATTGCACTCAGAGACTTTTCTTAACTTTTTTGTTTGTTTGGACAATTATTCTGGTTTAAGCTTTGTCTGCCCTTAGACCAAGAAAACAGTACAGGCCTCAATAAAAAGTCTAGAAACCTAGATTGTTTCCAAATATGGTCCCAGCTTATATAACAACAAATTAGGAAATGCATTTTAAGGCATATGCAATGCATGATGAGCCAAATGAAAGAAATGCTGCTGGTGTTTTTTGTTTGTTTGTTTTGATTTGTTGTTTCGTGTTTCCAAACATTACTGTTGTGTTTTGTTTTTCTTTTTCTTTTTGGTTTTTGTTTTTGCAGTGCTGGGGATCAAGTCAAGAGCTTCTCAAATACTAAGCAAGCATTTATCTACTGAGCTCCATTCCCAGTCCTTTTTGTTTTATTTTGAGATAGAGACTTCTTAAGTTGCCTGTGATCCTCCTGCCTCAGCCTCCTGAGTAACTGGGATTATAGGCATAAACTATGGCTCCCAGTCCAAGCATTGCTCTGTGTGTGTGTGTGTGTGTGTGTGTGTGTGTGTGTGTGTGTGTGTGTTGAGGATGTTTGTGTTCTAATAGAATCACAGGTAACATTTAATGAGAAATTACTATGTCCCAGGCTCCGTGCTAAGCCCTATATACATTACTTCACTTAATATTTATAAGAACTCTGTCAGGTCATTCAGGTAGGCCCTACCCACCTGTTTATAGAAAGGCCTGTTAGCATGCCCTTCTATAAAGGGATTGAACCCAGAGCCTCATGTACCCTGGGTAAGTGCTTTTCCACCGAGCTGCAACCCCACTCTACAAACACCACTCTTGAAACAGTTACTTCAAGTGAAAATCAAGGTAATAGCTATACAAAAGAGGAAGTGGCAAGGGACAAGGGGCAGGTTTTCCAGACTATGGGAGTATATAATGAAGATAGACAGGTAGGGCTCCAAGAGAGAACAACTGGTGAGACATGTGGATAGCAATAGGGTAGAGATAGAAGACACAACTCATTTCACAACAGTCCCAACTAATTTTGAAAACCACCTTTCCACTTCAGGACCAGAAATTCTGTTATTCATTTCCATAATGAAAATAAAGAAGTCCTAGCCACTTTTGATTGTTTTCATGAATATGACAGATAGAATTCCAAAGAGATAAATGAGTGAGGTTGGCTCCACCTCACATGTGGCTAAGGCAAGACTGATGTTTTGTAGTATCTGTCTCACTTCAAGGACAGTACTGGCCATGATGAGAAATGCTTGTTACACCTTCAAATGGCAGAGAACAGACAAAGTAGAACAGCACTCAAAACCATTTCCTTGTGTAAGGCCAAGGGTACGGGCTAAGCAGGACTCCTAATAGAGAACAAGGGAGATGGCCAGAAGAATCTCGAGACATCAAGTCAGGCACAGTGGCACATGCCTGTAATCCCAGTGGCTGGGGAGGCTGAGCTCAAAAGCAGCCTCAGCAACTTAGAGAGGCCCTAAACAACTAAGTGAGACTGTTTCTCTAAATAAAATATAAAAAGGGCTGGGGATGCACTCAGTGGTTAAGCCCTCTTGAGTTCAATCCCCCATACCAAAAAAAAAAAAAAAAAAAAAGGTATTTTGACCTTTTACCCTAAATAGAATGCTCTCTTGGTAAATATATACACAGCTTATGACAAAGAATGTTAACTAAGAATTCCATTATTAATCTACCAAACCGTGTCAATAGCTGTTAACCTCATAATATTTGGTCCAGACCGTATTTGGTTCTTCTGTTTGGATGCTGAAAAATGAACATTATAGATGCCAGCAATCCCTCATGGAATACATTTGAGATCAAAGGGAATTATTCCCATATGTCTCCATAGAGCTCACTGATGCATCCCTTGTGTGCTTGCAGAGTAATTAATCTGGGGAGGAGGACCCAGGAACACTTCCTCCCTCCCTTCCTTTCTTTTCTTGTAGTAGTGGGGACTAAATCCAGGGGCACTCCACCACTGAGCTACAACCCAGCCGTTTTTATTTTTTTTTATTTTGAGACAGAGTGTCCCTGCCCAGGCTGACCTCAAACTTTAGATCCTCCCAAATCACTGGGATTACAGGCATGGCCCACCATGCCTGTCACATGTTACCATCTTTAAAGTCTGTACAAAATGCTGTGAAGGAGATGGGGAAACAAACAATTTGGGTCAGGTGAACTCACATAATAATAGTTAAAGTAATAAAGATCCAACCACTCTCGCAGTAGAAAATTGAACTAAGGCCACCAGCAGGCCTGTGGAAAAATGACAGGCTACAGGTTGGAGGAGGCAATTAGGTAAGTCCTGAATCATTCAACTAAAGACCTACAGTAGGAAACATGTTCAAACCTCAAAAGGGAAAACAAAAATAGTAAAATAGAGGGTTGAACAATGAATAGAAAATGTTTCATTATTTTATAAATTTTATACCTTCTCACAGGAATATGAATGAACTAGGAAACTTATTATGTTTCTCCTCCATATATGAACATGTAAAAGTTTATAAGCCTTTATAACTGACAGCAAAGTTAACTGAACAAGTCATCTGCGATTACTTGTGCCCTATGCTCTGTAGAACCTGTAGCATAGGCAGGTCCCATGCCTTTCTTGGGAACTCCTCCAGCTCTCAGGATGCCAGCCAGCATGCCTTCTATTTAATGAGCATCAGAGACTTTGTTGATTAGCATCATTATGTTAGAAGTAAGTTCTCAGTGGTAAAATTGGCAGCAGTCAAGATATGTGGACTGCCTCACCAAAACACCAACGACATTTTTCACAAAACTAGAAAAACAGTCCTAAAATTCATTTGGAAGAACAAAAGACCCAGAATAGCCAAAGCAGTTCTAAGCCAAAAAAGTGATGCTGGAGGCACCACAACACTTGACTTCAAATTATACTACAGAGCTATAGTAACTAAAACTGCATGGTACTGGCATAAAAATAGACACATAGACCAATGGAACAGAAAACCACAGAGACAAACCCACACATCTAAAACACACATTGGAGAAAAGAGCCTTTTTAACAAATGGTGCTGGGGAAACAGATTACCCAAACGTAGAAGAATGAAACTAGACCTTTATCTCTCACCATGCACAAAAATTAATTCAAAGTGGATCAAAGACCTCTGAATTAGACGAGACACTCTTCAACTACTATAAGAAAACATATGGTCATCACTCTGGCATATAAGCACAGGTAATGACTTTCTCAATAGGACCTCTAAAACTCAGAAAATAATGCCAATAGCTAATAAATGAGATGGCATCAAATTAAAAAGCCTCTGCAGAGCAAAGGAAACAATTAAGAATGTGAAGGAAGAACCCACAGAATGGGAGAACATCTTTACTAACTACTCTTATGACAGAGGATTAATATCTAGAATATATAAACACCTCAAAAAATTTATGACCAAAAAATCAATCAACCCAAATAATAAATGGGCAAATGAAGTAAACAGACACTTCTCAAAAGAAGAAAACAAATGGCCAACAAATACATGAAACACTGTTCAACATCGTTAGAAACTGGGAATATGCAAATCAAAATTACACTGAGATTTCATCCCACCCACGTCAGAATGGCAGTCATCAAAGATACAAATAATAATAAATACGGGAGAGGATATGGAGAAAAAATAACACTTTTACACTGTTGGTGAGATTGTAAATTAGTATAACCACTATGGAAATCAGCATGGAGGTTCCTCAAAAGACTAGGCATGGAACCACCATATGACTCAGCTAAACGACTCTTGGCATTTATCCTAAAGAAGTAAAGTCATCTTACTATAGTGATACATGCATACCCATGTTTATAGCAGCACAATTCACAATAGCCAAACTATGGAACCAGCTTAGGTGTCCATTGATGGATGGATAAATAAAATGTGGTACATATATACCATGGAGTTTTATTCAGCCAAAAAGAAAAATGAAATTATAGCATTTGCAGGAAAATGGATAGAACTGGAGACCATCATGTTAAGCAGAATAAGTCAAAACTCAGAAGGTCAAGGGTCATGTATGTTTTCTCTCCTTTGTGGAAGCTAGAAAAGAAAAAGAAAAAGAAAAAGAAAGGTGGGGGTAGATCTCCTAAAAATCAAAGGAGATCAGTAGAGGAAAGGGAGGTCGGGAAGGAAGGGGGTATTGCTAGGGAGTGATATTGGCCAAATTATATTGTTATATTGTGCATGTACAAATATGTAACAACAAATCCCATCATTATGTACAACCATAATGCAACAATAAGAAAATGTGTGTGTGTCAGGGAGAGAATTAAAGTCATCAGACCATAGGATACACGCATACCCATGTTTACAGCAGCACAATTCATAATAGCCAAACTATGGAACCAGCCTAGGAGTACCATGGATGAACGGATAAAGAAAATGTGGTCTATATACACAATGGAATTTTATTCAGTCATAAATAAAAATGAAATTATGTCACTTGCAGGAAAATGTGGAACCAGAGACCATTATGCTAAGTGAAATAAGCCAAACTCAGGTCAAGGTTCATATGTTTTCTCACATATGTGGAAGCTAGACAGGATAAAGGAAAGAAAAGTTGGTGGGGGCAGGGAAGTGCTGGGGAGTCATGTTGGCCAAATTACATTGTTATATGTGTGCATGTACCAATACACAATAACAAATCCCATAATTATGTACTACTACAATGCACCAATTTAAAAATGTGGGAAGAGAACAAAAAGGTATGTGGACTGGCAGGGCTGGGGTGTACCTCGGCAGTAGAGAACTTGCCTAGCATGCATTAAGACCAAGGTTCAGTGGGGCTGGGGTTATAGCTCAGTTGGTAGAGTGCTTGCCTCATAAGCATAAGGCCCTGGGTTCAATCCCCAACACCACAAAAAAAAAAAAAAAAGAAAGAAAGAAAAAGAAAAAGATGCATGAATTGGCTACAGTATTTAACCACTTTTGCAGGAACAGAGTGAAAGAATCCAGGATGCTGCAGGTCCTGCTGCCCAGGAGATAACTCCCAAGATCATGGTTCCTAAGCCTCCTGTGTCCAACATTTGTGTGGAAGATTCTGTTGTCCTAGGATACTGATGAAGTTAGCCACATCCTGCCTCCAGAATACCAATACCTCTGTCTTTTAGAATGAACTTTTTTTTCTTTTTTTTTTTTTGGAACCAGGGATTGAACTCAGGGACACTCAGCCACTGAGCTTCATCCCCAGCCCTATTTTGTATTTTTATTTAGAGACAGGATCTCACTGGGTTGCTTAGGTCCTCGCTAAGTTGCTGAGGCTGGCTTTGAACTTGCGATCCTCCTGACTCAGCCTCCCAAGTCGCTTGGATTACAGGCGTGCGCCATCACGCCTAGCTTAGAATGAACATTTTTATGCAAGATGGGCTCCAGCATCAAAAAGAACACAAACTGGACCTTCCTAAACAAACAAGACAGGTTGTATGAACTATTGTGTGTCTGCTTGCTGATGAGCACCTGCTTAATAAGTAACTATACAGGTAGGCGATTTTGTTCCAAGTTTGCTTCCATTATTACCTGGGAATGAGGGGTAGGAAGTAGCTAACTCCAACCCATATGTAAGAGCAGTTAGTGATACCTAAAAATCTCATCGGAAGCCTGTCAGTTATGTAAGTAAGTCCAAATCAAAGTGTTTCACTTAGCAACTATGTTTAGTGTTCATTTCATTCTTCCTCCTTTGTGTAAAAGTCATGAGATTTCGATGGCATTGACTGACTATTCCAGGTGTTGGCTCTTGATCAAGTCTTTGAGAGGGACCCATAAATGGTGCCCTTCTTCTCACCTGGGTTCTAGGTCAATTGAGAAATAACACAAGGGGATTAGGCAAATGAAGACTCAACTATTACTTTTATTATTGATACAGTGTAGTTTAGAAGATGAAGCTTTTAGAAACACGAAATGATGGTATTTACTCCCACCTTCCAGTCTAGATCTCAGAACCCAAGGGCAAATTTGGGACTACAGAGACACATATACCAAATGGCTGCTTTCATTGGGTTGGGAAAAACAGTCTCCATGCTTGGGAACTTTGATAACTTAGTTTCAGTCAATGAAGAAATGAGGTCCAATGACTGTCACTCAACAGTCAGGCAACATACTCAGACCTCATAGACAACAGCAAGTGTCCTTATTTTTTTATTATTTTCATTACTGGAGATTGAACCCAGGGGTTCTTAACCACTGAGCCACATCCCCAGCCCTTCTTATTTTTTATTTTGAGTCAGGGTTTCACTAAATTGTTTAGGGACTCACTAAATTGCTGAGGCTGGTCTAGAACTTGCAATCCTCCTGCCTTGGCCTCCCAAGTCCCTGGGAGGCATGCACCACCATGCCCACAGTCTCCTAATATTGAAAAACCTAATATCAATAAAAAAAATCATGTCAGGGAATACCTTACATGGTGTCCCATCATAAGGTCATCATCCCCCTGTGGGTCCTTAGATTACAGTCAGGAAAAAGACAAGATCAGCAGTTCTCCAAGAGCCTCCTTGGCCGAGCTCAGTCAGTCCCCCAGCAGCCACACCTGTTGAGAAACAGGTAAATGGTACCCAGAATTAATCAGTGAGTCTGGGACCTCTCCAGAGTCACAGGTCTGAAAACTTGAGGTACAGTGTCTGGCTTCCCACAACCAACCCCGTTGGAAATCCTGTCACATCAAGGCTATTATTTGGGAGCAGATTATTGTTCTGCACCAGTTCATGAAGAAATTGTCACTCTTTGCTCCTTCCAAACTTATAACAGGAAAATCATATTTTAAGTGAATTTCCTTCTCAAAAAAGGAACCAGATTTCTGTTATTTTATAGACTGTTCCTTAGATTATGGCATAAATATGGCTCAGCTGTTGTCTTATTTTAGCAAAGTAGACTCAAAGTTCACTAAATGAACTGAGTCATCACTGTGGCTTCTACCCAGACTGAAAACAAAGTTGGGATCTAATAATAATCATGGAAACATTTTAAGTGTTGGAACTTTGATTAATACCTACATTTTATGTAGGAATAAAGAGTAGTATAAAAAGCATGGCCAGGTGCTTGGTGTTTGTAGTATGTAAGAGCATATAATATTTGGGCAAAAGTACAGCAGCATATCTGTAGTCCCAGGTACTCAGGAGGCTGAGGTTGGAGGAGACCTTGAGTCCAGGAGTTTGAGGCCAGCCTGACAATATAGCAAGAACCTATCTACTAACCCCCCAAAACCATAGGAATTAGACAGGATCTCCATGTTGTTTTGAGGATCACAGTAAAAAATAATGTGGGATAATGAAATTCATTATAAATATAAATCTTGGCATGTATTTCTATAAAAATAGAGCTAAATTGTGAGATAAAAACAAAGTTGATAAACTCAATAGAACAATGAAAAGTCATGTAGATAAGTACAAAGTCTTTATATCAGCCACAGTGTTACTGTGACCTCCTCAGACCCCAGACTGAAGGTGCCCTAGTCTTGAGAACAGTTCCATTTTAAGTGACTTTTCATGGAAAGTGGAAATCACTCCATCGGGAGAGGAACAAGAGAAAATTTACGCTACATAAGGAATTATTTGTCCCCAAACCATCTCTATGAATTTAGTCAAATCACCACAAGTACAGAGTGTTATTTCTTAGGAAATGGGAAAGGAAGCTAATATTTAATGTTTGACGTACACTGTCTTCTCAATATACGTTCAATTTTTTAAACTCCACGCTACATAAGTATGAAGCATTATCCCTATTTTACAGATGACAACATTGTTGCTCATTATGATATACAACAGCCAGGTATGGTGGTGCACACCTGTAATCCCAGCAACTCAGGAGGCTAAGGCAGAAGGATCACAAGTTCAAAGCCAACCTCAGCAACTTAGTGAAACCCTGCTTCAAAATAGAAAATAAAAAGGACAGAAGATATAACCCAGTGGTAATGCACCTCTGGATTCAATCCCCAGTTTAAAAATAAATATATATGACAGGAAAGCCAGAATCCAAACCCAGGTTTAACTTCTAAGGAGTTCTCCACCCATTGTAGGCCTCTTTTACTTCAGAGTTTTGAATAACCCAAGTCCTTCACTTTAATCAGATGTTAATTCTGAGCTCAGATTCTGGCTTTTGAAAATGTGCATGGAATAGAAATTGTGTTAGTCAGCTTTCTGTTACTATAACAAAAACTGAGATAATCAACTTATAATGAGAAAAGGTTGATTTCTGGATCATAATTCTAGAGGTTCTAGTCCATGATTGGTTAGCCCCTTTGCTTTGGGCCTGTGGTGGCACTTCATGGCAGGAGCACATAGCAGGCAAAAGCCACTCACCTCATGCCAGGAAGTAAAAGAGAAAAAGAGGAGGGGACCAGATCCCACTATCCCCTTCAAGGACACACCCACAATGACCCAAAGGCTTCTCTCTAGACCTCACCCCTTAAAGATTCTGCTGCCTCCCAGTAGCAACATGCTCTACAACATGGACCTTTGGGGGGACACTTAAGATCCAAACTATAGCAGAGAGGTATAAGAAAGGAGAAGTAAGGAAGAGAGCAATACCAAAATTTAAACTCAGAACCCTTTTGCTATGAAAGACCAGATAGTAAGTACTATTGCTTTTGGAGGCTACATGACTGTGCCACCAATACTCAGTCAGCTGCAATAGTGTGAAAACAGCCAGAGACGATACTTCAGACACACGGAGCAGCTGTGTTCCAATAAAACTTTATATATGGACATGAAATTTGAATTTCTCATCATTTTCACTTGTTACAAAGTATTAGTCTTAGCTGAGTGTGGTGGCACAGGCTTGTGATCCCAGCTACACAGGAGGCAAGAGAACTTCAAGTTTGAGGTCAGCCTGGGAAACTTAGCAAGACCCTGTCTCAAAATAGAAAATAGAAGGGCTGGGGATAGAGCTCAGTTGGTAGAGTGCTTGCCTCACAAGTACAAGGCTCTGGGTTGGAAAGGATTAAGGATAGACTTGATGTGCAAGGCCCTGGGTTTGATCCCCAGTACAATGACAACATCAACAACAAACTTTTTTAGTCGTTTTTTTCATCACTGTGACCAAAAGACCTGACAAGAACAATTTTAGAGGAGGAAAAATTTATTTGGCACTCATGGTTTCAGAGGTTTCAGTCCAATAGACAGCCAATTCCACTGCTCTGGATCCCAAGGTGAGGGAGAACATCATGGCAGAAGAGTATGGTAGAGGAAAGCAACTCGAGACATGACAATCAGGAAGGAAAGAGCTCTTGCTTACCAGGGACAATATGTAAACCCCAAAGGCACGCCACCACAGTGACCTAACTCCTCCAGCCACACCCTCCCTGCCTACAGTTACCACCCAGTTAATCCATTGGTGGATTAATGCACTGATTAGGTTATGGTTCTCATAACCAATCATTTTACCTCCAAACTTTCTTATATTATCTCACACATGAACTTTTGGGGGACACCTCATATCTAAACCTTAACAAACAAAAAATATTGTCTTTTGATATTTTTCTCAACAATTTTAAAATGTAAAAACCACTCTTGGTTCAAGGGCTATAAAGAAACAGGCATCAGACCAGATCTGGTCAACGATCCAGTTTGCTAACCTCCACTCTAGGTTAAACCAGTTCTCAAATGGTAATTGTTCAATAAAACATTCTTGTGTTTAGTCTCTGTGAATTTCTTCTTCCTTTTTCTCACTTTTATCTCCTCTTTTATTATTAATTACTACATATTATCTCCATATAAATAAGACTTCCGTTGCTGACATATAAACTTATGGAAATAGAAAAAAACTAAGGAAGAGATTATTTTCACAGCATGCAGGGATCAGAGATTAGTTCATTTAGTCAATGAAACTATACTGAGGTATGCAGGTAGTAGACCTGGTTCTAGAGGTAAGATTTAGTCCTAGACTCAATAATGGCATCCTTATGAATGACACCAAACTTTTTCTTTTTGATTACTGGGGATTGAACCCAGGGAGCTACATCCCCCCAAAAGGGCTTATTAAATTGTTTAGTGCCTTGCTAAGTTGCTGAGGCTAGTCTTGAACTTGCAATCCTCCTGCCTCAGTGTCCCCAGTCCCTGCGATTATAGGTGTGCACCTCCACACAAGCACTAGTCAAGTATTTTACTTAGTAAATATTCTGATAGTAGTGAGAAATACACATCTTTACCAAAATTAACCAAATTGGTCAGCAAACAGCAGAAAGCAATTTAAAAAGGGTTACCTAGTAACTAAGTCTATAATCTTTAAATAACATGATTTCAGTCCAAAACAAACACTGCATCTTGAATCTGTGCTGAAATGTGCTGAAATTGTTATTATTGATATTCCTTTCTCCTGGAAAAGTTTTTTTTTTTTTAACTGACCTCATTCTGTTGAACATTTTTACTTACATGTCAAAACTAGTTTGTTTTTAAGGAAATAGGAATTTTATAAGATGATGCTAATAAGAAAAACAAGATTCCATTTTAAATAATTTCATAATCTATGTGGTGAAAATCATTCAATGTTGCAAAGAGAAATACATTTCATCTTTTGGGACATTTGTTAATGAAAATCAGATTCAATGACCCCACAGTATAGCTACCAGGAGGGCTACATCAAGAAAACGGACTAGCCGGGCATGGTGATGCATGCCTGTAATCACAGAGGCTTGGTAGACTGAGGCAGGAGGATCATGAGTGCAAAGTCAGCCTCAGTTGTTTAGCAAGACCCTAAGCAATTCAGCAAGACCCTGTCTCTAAATAAAATATTAAAAAGGACTGTGAATGTGGCTCAGAGGTTAAGCACCTCTGGGTTCAATCCCTGGTACCAAAAAGAATAAAGAAACAGACTATAAGCTGCTATATTTGAGAATTCAAAACAGTAGGCATGTTCTACTGCAATGTCAAGCTAGAAGGTTCAATTGTACACTTGTTACAGTTCTCCCCAAGAAGCCTTGTCTAAGCAAAATCAGGCTTGGAAAATGGAATGAATGAAGTGGGTACTGAATGCAAAAAAAAAAATGGCTTTACTCTATAGCATTTGGTTTCTGGCAGTAACAGGAAACCTTTATTCTGCCACTTGGTGGCTTGCCACCAGCGGATTGATGTTCTCTGCTGTCAGCACCCTGAGTAGGGATGAACAACTCACCTACATCCTTTAGGAAAAAGCAATATCCTTGTCACTTGTCAATGCTCTTGATAGCCCATTGGACCACCTGTCAGCTTACCTAGTGTGCTAAATGATCATTGTCCTCAAAAGCTAAAAATAACTAACAGTTTAGCACAGAATGCTCAATGAAGACACCCAGAGAATTTTAAGGTGTTAAAATGTACCCACTACTAAGGTGTTGAGTATGGAAGCAGTTCACCAAGGCTCCCCATAAGCAGAAGAAGGTTTCATTTGGCCATATTCCTCCAGAATTAAACTTGAAACAGGTAAAAATGCTTTTTTAACGAAGTAAATTCTCTGAAGTAAACCATCATCATGCAACCCCTGCTCCCCCACTGAACCCAGGGGGGGCTCTCCCATTGAGCCACATCTTCGGCGCTTTTTATTTTTTATTTTTAAGACAGGGTCTCACTAAGTTGCCCAGGCTGGCATTGAATTTGCGATCCTGAGTCACAGGGATTACAGGCATGCACCAGTGCACCCGGCCCACCATCTAATTTTTTAAAAAGATGTATGTGAATAGTTTAATAAGCTTATATACTGGGATACCTAAAAGAAAGTTCAGGAATAACTTCTTAACCTACAGTAAAAAGTCATCATTTCCTCCTCCTCAGATCAGGGAAGGCATTGTTCATTCATCACCGCCCTTATTCCCAAAATTCCACCTCAAAATCATTCTAATACTACTAGTTTTTTGGAGATTCTGCTGAATTGCAATCCATTTGCTCCCTCTGCCTATGGTAGCAACCAAGTAAGTGGCTCTCCTGTAAAGAAACGTGTGACTTTAAGGAAGCCTGTGGCAGACCTTCCTATTGGCACATTCCATGCCTTTGTAGCTTGCCATCCTGGAAAACTAAGAACTATTTTCCAGACTTCTTTGCAGCCACAGTTACATTTGTAACCCAGGTCTTTCCAAACAAGTCTAGGAGACTCAAGAGAAGAAGGGGCCAGCAGAGAGGTCAAGTGGCTCTTGTGGCAGAGGCATTTGATTCTCCAAAACTTCCAGAGCAGACTTCTACCAACCAAGCCCTAGTATCATAGGTGCCCAGTGCTTATATGCACAAGTGGTGGGGGAATGTCTGTGTTGACGATCCATGGTGTGGTTGGGTTTTTCTTCAAGTTGTACAGAATTCCAGCTTGGTCCCACCACTCTTGCAAATTCTGCAAAATACTCTAAAATCCTAATATAAGTCCCTTTCTGCTTAAATTACCTAGAATGCACTGCTTTTTGTTTTTTCAGTTGAGAACCCTGACAAATATAAGCCTGATCCCCACATTGCAAGAGCATTTGGACATCCAATAGACCTGGCTGTGAAAACTGGCTTTATCAATTGCTAGCCGAGATGCCTTGAGTAAGCTGTCTAACATTATCTTACTCTGCTGTAAAAAAGTAGTGGCAGAGGAGACATATCTACACCACGTTGGGTTGTTGTGCAGTTTTCGTGAGGCAATACCTCTAACATACCTGGTGTGGTACCTAACACATTGCAGGTCCTCTATATATCATTGTTTCCTACATTTTTTAAGTATAAAATTTGTGTTGGAGTAGACTACCAAACTCTTTAGAGAAAATTGCAGGTGGACATCAGCAGTGGGCCAGGGAAAGTGTACAGATTAAAACTGGGATCATAGGGGGAAATAAAATTCCAAGAAAGGGTTGGCCAGGAATATAAGAATAGGAGGTTACAATAAAGCTGGATGAGACAATGCCTATAAATAAGAGCAGACTGATGTGCTAAAAGGAGAAAATTAACTACAAGTTAGGAATGCATGTTCTTGCAAGTAAAAATAAACAACTTCCAGCTTAAACAATTCTTGGGTAATTTTTCTCCCCAAACAAATCCAGAGGTAGGGTGTTGCTGGTCTCAGTTCAGCTGCAAAATTGTGCCATCAGAGATTCAGCTTTCTTCCCACTCTGCTGTGCTTAGCATGTTGGTTTCTGTCCTCAAGCTTGCCCTCCCAAGTTTGCAAGGAAGCTGCTCCAGGCATGCCCCATTCAAGCTGGTGAAAAGGGAGGGGGTGAGAGCTTTCCCTGGTGCCTTTGTGTTTTTCAGGAAAGGAATCCCTCCTGGGTCAGCTCCACTTCCATCTCAATTGCCAAAATTGGATCACATATCCACTCTAAATAAATTATTAGCCAGGAGAACAAAATTATCGGAATGCCATAATTTCTTAAAATACCATGTTTGTCTTATGGTTTAGAAAGGGCAAGGCAAGACACTCCCGTACCCAAGAAGATAAGGGTAAATTAAAGCGATAAAGTCTGGCTGTCTTTCTCTGCTCCTCACTGAAAGTCCTTGCAGTGCCAAGCAGAGGAGGTTTTTTCATAACCATATGTAGCCCTGACCTTGAGATCTGCTGGGAATTCAATAGTGAACTAGAAGAGAGAAGGAAGGAAGCCCTAGGAATGAACAAGCTAGGACTAAGAAACCATTAATAAAAGAATCAATTCCCAAAGTGGAGACAGTATTTTAAACTTAAAAACCCCAAGGATTGCCGGGTGAGGTGGCACACACCTGTAATCCAAGTAACTCGGGAGGCTGAGTCAGGAGGATCGTGAGTTCAAAGCCAGCCTCAGCAACTTACCAAGGCCCTAAGCAACTCAGTGAGACCCTGTCTCTAAATAAAATACAAAATAGGGCTGGGGATGTGGCTCAGTAGTGGAGTGCCTCTAGGTTCAATCCCCAGTACCAAAAAAAGAAATACAAAATAGGGCTGGGGATGTGGTTCAGTGGCCAAGTGCCCCTAAATTCAATCCCCGGTTCAAAAAAAAAAAAAACTCAAGGATTGACCAGGCATGATGATGCATGTCTGTAATTCCAGCCGCTAGGGAAGCTGAGGCAAGAGGATCACAAGTCCAAAGCCAGCCTCAGCAGGGTCTTATCGAGACCCTGTCTTAAAATTTAAAAAATTTAAAAATAAGAAAATACAGAGGGCTGGTGATGTGGCTGGCTCAGTGGTTAAGTGTCTCTGGGTTCAATCTCTGGTACTTACCTCCAAAATCCAAAGGGGTGTTGGGGGGTGGGGTGCCTGTGCACGTTAAGGAAGAAGGGTTATTGAGTCATGTGTGATACAGATTGGAATCAGAACTTAATGAATTCATTCTGATAGATAGGTATCTCAGAAAAGTCCATGGGTACAGGCAAAACTTGCTATCAAAATCATGGCATCAAGGCAGATTCAGGGTGAGTGAAGACAAAGGGCAAAGCTGGGGCTTCTAGGATCTTAGGCCAACTTCAGAAAAAAAAAGAGAAGGTTAACAGGAGCTATGCAAAGGATCTGGTTCATCACCAAATGGGCTGGATTTTTTTAAATAGCAGGACTCAAATTCTAGTGGGCACTTAATCAAAATCCCATTCAATCAAATTAGACACAAAAAGTGTGGAATAAGGAAGGAAGAAGAGGGAGACCATTACCTCTAAACTTCACCTGGGGCTCTCCCTAGTAAGCAGATCAACTTCAGATGTTGGAGGTCCTAATCCAGTCACATCTGGTTTTCATTGACTTGGAGACTGCAGGTATAGAACCAATCTATGACAGGTGTTGACAGAGGGGAAATCAGTTCCTTCAATGAATTGAGTACTACTGGGTGCCAAGCACTGTTCTAAGTGCTGAGGACACAACAGCAATCAAAACCCCTGCCCCTGTGGGGTTCACTGCTTCCCCTGAATAACTGTGGGACAAAAAAATAACCACTGATCAAGGGTACAACTCACTGAACCTTCAACATCCCCTGATTCAGAAGGAAAGGTAAGTCCCATGCAGAGATTAAAGGTATATAAGACATGATCCTTGTCTTCAAGGACCTGACCATCTTGAAGGGAAAAAACACTCTTCCAGGACATTTCTAAAGAGATATGACAACTAAGAGACCATGATAGCTTCAGGAAATCAGCACGTGCCTCTGGTTTCTGTCCCCACTCTTTCACCCAGAGCCAGGGCTGCATCTAGGCCCCTCCTGACTCCATAGCCAGGAAAGTCAGTGCACCATCCTCCATGTACCATCACCACCCTTGCTTCTTACCAGTTAGACTTTCGAGTCTGATGTTCCTCTGGTGAATGTTGAGCAAATAGTGAAATTTGTTGAATGATGAGCAAATAGTGAAATTGACTGATTAATAATTGGTAAAATAGTCATAGGTCATGTGACAGAAGAACAAACAAAGGAAATAAGGGTTTAATCCATGTTATAGTCAGTCTCTGAATTTACATTAGTACATATGCAATTCAAGGCTTATCAATTGTTGATCAAAAATTCAACACAGAAGATTACTACTGTCAAATCCATGTAATAAAATTCATTCTCCTCCATTTTTTTTTTTTTTTTTTTGGTACCAGGGATCAAACCCCGGGGCGATTAACCACTGAGCCACATCCCCAGCCCTTTTTTTATATTTATGAGAGACAAAGTCTTGCTGAGTTATTTAGGGCCTTGCTAAGTTGCAGTTGGGTTAAGGTCTCACTAAGTTGCAGGGGCTGGGTTTGAAATTACAATCCTCCTGCCTCAACCTCCTGTCACTGGAATTACAGGTTACATTAGCAATATCTGTTAAAAGGCAAAATTTGTAGGCATTAACAATAATTCAGGAAAAAATACTCAAAAATGTGGTACGAAAGAAACAAAAATTCTAGTAAAATATCATTTCTTACCTATCTGTTGGAAAAGCTCCAAAATTTGAAATATAGTCTGTTGGCAAAGTTGTGGGAAAACTAGACTCCTATTTTTCTGGTGGGAACTCAAAATACTTCAGGCTTTTATACAGGGGAACTTTTCAATATCTAGCAAAACTACAAATATGTTTATCCTTTGGCTTAATAGTACCACCTCTACTAAGTGTATATCAAAAATACAAATGTAAATAAATAAAAAAACACTTTGTTATATTTGCAGAATGAACAATGGAAAGTTAATGAAATATTGATGAAAACAGTTCTCCTTGAGGAAATGGGATGGAAGGGACAAGGATGGAAATTACACTGTCCGAATTTGGTTAGTGAGCTTTAATTTGGAATAATAAAAATATTTATATTATCATAAGCTAAATTAAGTTTAAAATCAATGCCTGAAAATTGAAAATATATAAAGACAAATAAACCTAACTTTATTACACAGTATCATGATCAAACATCCACAGTGGGATGCATCCTTTTTTTTTTATTTTTTTTTCTTTGGTACCAGAGATTGAACCCAGGGACAATTTACCACTAAATCACATCCCTAGCCACTTTTATTTATTTTGAGACAAGGTCTTGCTAATTTGCTTCGGACCTTGCTAAATTGCTGAGGCTGGCCTTGAACTTGTGATCTTCTGCCTTAGCCTCCCGAGCAGCCGGGATTACAGGTGTGCACCACCACACTGGGCCCACAGTGGGATGAATTCTAAGGACAAAAGAAACTGTAAAAAACACTTGAACTTCATTCAGTGTTCTTATTGTTACTAATGGCATTAATGTTGAAATTTGGATATGAATATTTATATATCAGGCTAAAACAAGTAATTATTTGAATGTCAGGAACTAGAGTTTTCAACCTAAGTGAGATACAGGTTTTAAAAAAAAATCAAAGATTTTTAAATAAAAGCCCTGTAATCTAAAAGGTGAATGGGAATATCAATGTACACTCAATGATCTCTTCCTGGTAGTACCCAATGAAAAACCCTAGAAACAATGACAACCCAGGAGCAATGAACGGTCCTAAAATCTAGACTGCAGTCCTTCAATATCATTCTTCATTTACAAAAGAAGTTCCGAAACTAATAAGTGGGTTTGATAACATCAAAGCATACAAGATTATTAACATAAATATCAATTTCATTATAAACATAAATATCAATATTATCAATAAACTGGAAATTGAGAATAAAAATACCATTTACATAAACATCCAAATCATGAATTACTTTTCAAAATTTTTAAAAATATGTGTGAGTCCTGCACATTGAAAACTACAAACATTGTGGAATTATGGAAGACAAATTATGGAAGATCTAAATAAATAAAATGGTTTACCTTGTCCATTAGAGCAAAACACTCAATACTGCTGAAATATGAGTGCCCCTCCAAGTTTACTAAAGACCTAGTGTAATCCTGATCAAAACTCCAGGCGTCTCTTTTGTGGAAACTGACGGTCTAAAACTTACATGGAAGTTCAAAGAACATGGCAATTTTGAAAAAGAAAACAAAGCTTAAAAACTAAAACTATTGGATTTAAAGACTTATCATAAAACTACAATAAGACAATTTTCTTTTTTTTTTTTTTTTTTTTCCTGCAGTGCTGGGGATTGAACCCAGAGCCTTGTGCTTGCAAGGCAGGCACTCTACCAACTGAGCTATATCCCCAGCCCTAATAAGACACTTTTCTATTGTCATACAGAAGACATATAGATTAATAGAACAAAATAGAGAGTGAAGAAATAGACTAGTGCATATATAAGCAATTGATTATTTTTATTTTGTTTTGGTTTTTTGCAGGAGTGGGGATAAAACCCAGGTCCTTGCACAAGCTAAGCAAGTGCTCTCCACTGAGTTACATCCCCAGCCCTGATCAACTAATTTTTATACTTAATGCAAAGCAATTCAATGAAAAAAGAATAGTCTTTTGTCAACAAATGGTATAGGAACAAGAATATATCCACATTGGGAAAAATAAACCTGAATCATACCTCATACCATAGACAGAAATGAACTCAAAATGGATTATATACCTAAAGATAATTTTTAACACTATGCAGCTTCTAGAAAGCATAGGGGAAACAATCTTCACAATCTTAAAATAACAATAACTTAGGTCATAAAAAAGGAAACACACAAAAATTCATATCCAGGGTATGATGGGACAAACCTATAATGCCTGCGACTCAGGAGGATGAGGCAGGAGAGTAAGTTTGAGGCCAGCCTAGGCAACTTAGTGAGATTTCCTGTCTCAAAATAAAAAATAAAAAGGACTGGGGATGTAACTAAGTAATGGAGTACTCTGGGTTCAATTCCCAATACCAAAACCAAATAAAAAAAAAAAGAAGGAAATAAAGAATAAAAGAAATAATTATTAGGCTGGACTTCATCAAAATAATAAACTTCTCTGAAAATAAGAAAATCAAAAGGCAAGCCATAGTTTGGGAGAAATTATATATATGATTCATGTATATGTCATATAAATATTTGAATGTCAGATCTTGAATTCACAGTGTATTTTGAAAACATTTTTACAACTTAATAAAAAGATGACCCAGTTTTATAAATGAGTGCAATTGTTCAGTCAAATAAGATACAGAATTGTCAATCAGCTGATGAAAAGATGCTCAAAATCATTAGTCATCAGTGAAATGCAAATTGAAACCACAATGCAATACTACTATCCACTAATTAAAATAGCTAAAATTAAATGTCATTTCTCATTAAAAAGCACCAAGGCCATTGAAGGTCTAGGACAGAAAACGTACAAAATGAACTTGGAATAGCTATTGTTTCAGAAAGCAAAGGACTATCAAAAGTTAAAAGTGGAACACATCCAAAACAAAACATAACATCCTTGAGCCAGCTTAAAGAGGCTCCCTGTGGTCAAAGATGAGATTTGAGCATCAACAAGAATTATGATTCCAATTTATTAAAAGAAATTTAAAAATGTAAAAACCCATGGCTGTGTGTGCTTGTGTGTGTATGTATATGTATGTGCAGTTTATGTGTTTGTGGTGCTAGAGATTACAGGGGTACTCTACCACTAAGCTATATCCCCAGAAGTTTTATTTTTAGATGAGGTCTCACTAAGTTGCCCAGGGTGGCTTTGAACTTTTGATCCTTCTGCCTCAGTCCCTGGAATTGCTTAGCATACAGGTGTCTGCCACCACATTCAGTTATAATGTATTTTTTTTAAAAAAGAAGAAAAACCAAAACAATACCAGACTGAATGGACACAATTGAAGGTTGCTAGACACCAATGTATTACTCCAAAAATTGATAAAAATTGATAATTAAAAGGAAAAAACTGAAGGGCTGGGGTTGTAGCTTAGTGGTAGAGTGCTTGCCTAGCATGCATGAGGCACTGGGTTCAATTCTCAGGACCACATATAAATAAATGAATAAAATAAAGGTCTAACAACATCTAAAAAAATATTTAAAAAAATAAATAAAAGGAAAGAACTGAAGACACAGAGAGACAAACTGACATCTCATCCTAGACAAAGATGCCACACACATACATTGGAGAAAAGGTAGCCTCTTCAACAAATGGTGCTGGAAAAACTGGAAATCCATATCTTGTAGGATGAAATTAAACCCCTCTCACTCTGCAAAAATATCAATTCAAAGTGAATCAAGGACCTTGGCATTAGACCAGAGAAAATTAAAACTACACTGAAATTTCATCTCACTCCAGTCAGAATGGCAATTATTAAGAGTACAAGCAACAATAAATGTTGGCAAGGATGTGGAGAAAAAGGTACACTCATACATTTTCGATTGGACTGCAAATTGGTGCAACCATTAGGGAAAGCAGTATGGAGATATCTCCAAGAACTTGGAATGGAACCACCATTTGACCCAGCTATCCCACTCCTCTGTATAATACCCAAAGATCTTAAAATCAGCATACTACAGTGATGCAGCCACATCAATGTTTATAACAGCACAATTCACAATAGCTAAACAATGGAACCAACCTAGATGCCCTTCAACAGATGAATGGATTAAGAAAATGTGGTATATATACGCAATGGAATATTACTTAGTTAGCCATAAAGAAGAATGAAATTATGGCATTTGCTGGTAAATGGATGGAACTGGAAACTATCATGCTAAGCAAAATAAGCCAACCTCAAAAAACCAAAGCAGAATGTGGATGCTGACACACAATAAGGGGGAGGGGAGGGAAGAATAGAAGTTTATTGGATTAGACAATGGAGGGGAAAAAAGGAAGGGAAGGGGGATGAGAATAGGAAAGACAGTAGAATGAATTGAACATAACTTTCCTATGTTTATATATGAATACACGACCAGTGAAATTCCACATCAGGAACAACTGTAAAATGGGATCCTAATTAGAATACGTTATACTGCATGTATACCTTTTTTTTTTTTTTTTTTTTTTTGCAGTGCTGGGGATTGAACCCAGGGCCTTGTAGCTTGCAAGGCAAACACTCTACCAACTGAGCTATATCCCCAGCCCTCAAAATACACTCTTTGTCATGTATATCTAAAAGGAAAAAAGAACAATTTTTCTTTTGCTTTTCTCCCTCTTCTGCTCCCTAACCTGGGGGTGGGGAACAAGATTATCTTGAGTTATCTGTGCTCCACAGGAAGGAGATATCTGCCAGAGGATCTTGGAAGTGAATATCTCCCAAATTAACAAATGGTGTGAATGTCAACACACTTTCAGGGGCCCTGGGACCCCTGTCAGGGCACACCTGGAATGCAGCCTTTGAAGAGCTCCTTTAAAATCCTATTACTACTGATGGGCAGAATCAGTCTCTGGGAGAGGAGTCCTCTGTGCTTCTCCTTTGCTAGCAAAGCAATAAAACTTCTTTTTCCCTTTTCTCAAAACAAACAAAAAAAAGAACAAATAATAATTTTTTTAAAAAAAAGAAACTGAGAATGTATATTGCTTTTCAAGTATGAATAGCATTTCCTAGAAATACTATTAGCCCTAATATGTAAGAGTTCAATGTAGAATAACTCCAGATAATAAATGAAAAATTAGAAAATCAACATTTTATAACTCCTAATGAAATTACTCAAACAATGATTATCAATGAACAACAAAATTCTTAGGAGATTAATGGGAAACTTTATAAGGGGATGTTTACTACCACTTGAACTCACTGATTAATCTTAGCAACCTCAAAAATAAAAACAGATATTATGCATTTTTGAATATGATGCACAATGAAGCACACTACACCACCAATGAAGTCTTCCTAAAAAACCCAAAGCTTAACCTGAACGAATTCAAGCCTGCAGTCTACGACAAACACAGAAGATAGAAGGGAACAGTTAACACTACAAACTAGAATCCAATCAAGCCAGAACTAAGGACATTCTTCAGGTCAATAGACCTGCCTTCATAATCAAGGACATTAAAAAAAGAAAAAGTTGCTGGGCGTGGTGGTACAGATCTATAATCCCAGTTGCTCTGGAGGTTAAAGCAGAAAAATTGGATGTTCAAGGCCAGCCTCAGCAATTCAGTGAGGCCCTAAGCAATCAAGCAAGATCCTGTCTCAAAAAAAAAAAAAAAAAAAAAAAAAAAAGGGCTGGGTATGTGGCTTAGTGGTTAAGTACCCCTGGATTCAATCCCTGGTACCAAAAATAAAAAATTCCAGATTGAACAGCTAAAAATCTACTATAGGTATGTAATCACTGGTGAGCTATCTGAATATGTGGCTTAAAAACATTTATTTTGCTAATAAACTTAGCCAATTCTATTTATGAATTGTCATTTTTTCTTTGGGTCTTAATTTCTTGTTTCCCACATAAGATTTTTTAAGTTTTATGAGACAAAAACAAATGCAATGAGTGGACTTTTTTTATTTGGCATCTTGATTCAGACAAATCAATAATATAACTTTAGATGCTTATACAAATTTGAATAAGAACTTATTATCATAAATTTGAATATGGGTATTGGATGATATTAAAAGATCAATATTAATATTAACCCAATAATTCCTCAAAGGTTTTGCAGAATAATCCTTGGGTCACATGCTATGGTACTTCCCTTCATCCTACTCTTTCTCCTTCACTGGTGGGCAGAATTGCATGGGTCTAGGGCTGGGGATATAGCTCAGTTGGTAGAGTGCTTGCTTGTCAAGCATAAGGCCCTGGGTTCAATCCCCAGCACTGTAAAAAAAGAAAAAAAAAAAAGAATTGCATGGATCTAATATGTCTGTTTGGTCTCTTGGCCTTCCCTTGCTGACTGCCCATTCCCTTTAACATGGGCATTTCTCCTAGTAACTATGCCGCCTTTAATTCCCACGTTCATTGACATTTTTCAGAAGAATCAGACTATGGTCTTTACATGCTTAATCCTGCTTCATGTGTTGCTTTCTTTTCATCATTTCTACATCTCTTTCCACTTAAGAATTTGCAACATCTCCCAAGCTCCTTCCCAAGAAGGAAAAAGTGAATGGATTTAAGATGTGAAGTGGGAAGCCAGGCCTGGTGGTGCATGCCTGTAATCCCAGCAGATCGAGAGGCTGAGGCAGGAGCATCACGAGTTCAAAGCCAGCCTCTGCAAAAGCGAGGTACTAAGCATCTCAGTGAGAACCCATCTCTAAATAAAATACAAAATAGAGTTGGGGATGTGGCTCAGTGATTGAGTGCCCTGAGTTCGATCCTTGGTACCCACCTCCAAAAAAAAAATAAATAAAACATAGATGTGAAGTAGGAAGTAGACATACAAGCATCCTGTACATGAGATGTCCCAGTACTGGTGTTATGGTTTGGATCTTGAATGTCCCAAAGCCTCCTCTGATTTGGATCTGAAATATCCTCCAAAGGTTCATGTGTTGAAGGTTTGGTCCCCAATACTGCAATGTTCAGAAGTGGTGCTTATGGGAAGTGATTTGATAGTGAGGATTAATTGCGATCAGTGGATTAATCCATCCAGGGATTCATAACTGAATGGGCTATTGCCAGATGATAGAAACTACAGGAGGAGGAGGCTAGTTAGAGGGAGTGGGTCCTTGGGGGATGAGCCCTTGGTGACTGTACCCTCTCCCCAACCTCCTCCTCCTCTCTCTTCCTCTTCCTCCTGACTGCTATAAGGTAAATGGTTTTCCTCTGCCATGCTCTTCTGACATGATGTTCACCTTGCCTGAGGCCCAAAGCAGTGGAGCAAGCTGACTGTGGACTGAAACTCTGAAACCATGAACCAAAATAAATATTTTCTCTTCTAAGTTGTTTTTCTCAGGTATTTTGTCACAGCAATGAAAATCTGACTAACACAAGGCCCATATTCTAAAGACTTATTGCAGTGGTCCTGTTGAAAGAAGATGGAAGCTTTAGGAGGCAGGGTCTAATGGAAGGAAATTAGGTCACTGCAATTTTGCCCTTGAAGGGGATATTGGGGCCCCATCACCTTTCTTTCTTCCCTTCCTGGTTACCATGAGGTGAGCAACTCTGTTTCATCATTCCCCACTATGATGTTCTGCCTCACCATAAACCTAAAGTAACCAGGCCATGTGACCATGGACAAGAATTATGAACCAAAACAAACCTCTTTTTCTCTTAAATTATTTATTTCAGGTGTTTTGTCACAGGGATGGAAAGCTGACTAAAATAATTGGCTTGGTTCTTCAAACATCAATGGAAAAGATTTAGTTTGCAACAAATTCCAGCCATAGAAATTGGTTTATTCAAGGACTTTGCATATGCTCTGCTGTTGCTGTTCCTGGATGAGCTGGTCACCAAACTCCAAGAGATATATCTGACTTTAACCCTAGACCTTCTCAAATAGCCTATTTATTCTGAATTCAACCAGCCTTTGTCTAGTAAAAGCAAGCAACTTAAGCCAGTGCTGTCTTTATCCCACTCATCACACAACTTTAAAGCAAGCAGAGCTCAGTACCTTGCAATAAGATGATCTCAGAAGCACAGTAAACACATTCACATGTATTCTTATCATTTCTACACCATATTGCAGTCTTTCTCAGTTCACAGCATAGCAAGACAATTCAACCAACTTGTTTTTTTCACATTTGATCTGTCTTCACATCAGCTTGATAAAATTTTCCATAGGTCATACACTTTTGGAGGCTGTAGCATTTTTAATTAAGGTCAATAGTTACTCGAAGCACACATCTGGATTGAAATCCCCATCCTACCTCTACACAGTTTATAAACCTTATTTTTCTGGTTCATAGATTGGATTCCACAGATTAGGTTCCTGCCTCAAAATGTGGTGAAGATTAAATCCGAATAGTGTTGGATACTGAGCAGTCTATGATCAGAGTGCCATAAATGCTTAATAATATTAATTTTTATTTGATAGAGTAGACCAGGCATCTCCACTTACTCCTCTCTCCTGCTCTTTACTGTTGATTCTCTTCTCAGAGACTTTGCCATTGAACTTCATTGGGGAATACCTGGGGACATGGCACACAAGAGATAGGTCACTATAGAAGACCCTGGCTAAACAAAACGAGAGTGACTTTCTCAGCAAGAGTCTGATGATGGCTCTTCCACTTTAGAAAGCTTCTGCTCACCCAGCATTCCACTTGCAAGCCACAGTAGTCAACTCTGACTGACATAAGCAGAAAAAGGAGTTAACTCAACAGAGAATTGTTCAGAGGACTACAAAACCAAGTTCAAGTTTGAGTATCAGGTGCCAGAGAGAAAGTTGATCATCCCTGTTTCTTCTGTCACTGATCCTGAAATCACAAGCCAGACCAGAACACTGCAAGAGCTTATGTCAACAAGCCTGTGCACGAAAGGTAACATAGGCTGAGGAGACCTCATCTCTGGCATAGAGTCGTGGAAGGCAGTCTCTGACTCCATCCAAGAGTGAATGGAAATTTCCGGTGGCACTCACCTGCAATCCCAACGACTCAGGCAAGCTAAGAAACTAGGATCACAAGTTAGAGGTCAGCCGCAGCACCTTAGTGAGACACTGTCTCAGAATGAAAAATATAAAAGGCCTGGGGATGTAGCTCAGTGGTAAAGTACCTATGGATTCAATCCCCAGTAACCACCCCCAACACACACACACAAAGTAATGAAAAAGAATAAAGAAAATTTCCCCAAACATATTCAGAAATTCAATTGCTAGATTCCAGCTTATGGATGTGCCATAGGTTGGTTTTTATTGGTGTTTTTTTTTCTTTTTTAGAATCTAGTCTCCTGTTTATGGATATTAGAATGTCTCCACTTTTTCTATAATACAAAGTCATGATAATGGTGTGTGTGTACTTAAAAAAAAGTACATATATTTATGCATATACATAAATATTTCTGCATTTGTTCCATTATTGTTGCAGGTAAGACTTTTTGTTTTCAGCCCCCTCCCCTTTTGTTTATTTGTTTGTTTGTAGTACTGGAAACCAAACTCATATCCCCCAGTCCCCCAGACTCCAGCTTTGTACAGCAGGCAAATTAAACAAGAAAACTCAAAACTCAAAACTCCAGAGAGATGTCAGAGGTACCTTTGACATTGATGTATGGAAAAACGCCAGCACTTCTGTTTTCCCTATAGAACTAGGAAAAGGTAAAAAATATTCTTTTGTCCACCATTCATCCCTTTCCCAAGCCAACCTCCCAGGCAACCAAATAATGAGCTAATCTGCCCCACAAGTGATTCTCCACAAGGATGGTACTGCCCCCTAGAGGATGATTTGGGAGTCTCTTGGTCCCAGTGACTGAGGTTTGGGGTAGAGGGATTTGCATGAGCACCTGAACCAATTAGTGGGTGGGGGCCAAGAACACTCCACAATGTAGAACAGTCACAATGTAAAATTGTTCTTCAGCCCATGTAAGATTCTAGTGTCCCTCTGCACACAAGGAGGTTAAAAATCTATTTATACCCAGCAGTGCAGGAGGCTGAGGCAGGAGGATCCGAATTCAAAGCCAGCTTCAGCAAAAGGGAGGTGCTAAGCAACTCAGTGAGACCTTGTCTCTAAATAAAATACAAAATAGAGCTGGAGATATGGCTCAGTGGTTGACTGCTCATGAGTTCAATCCCTGGTACCCCCCTGAAAAAAATCTATTTCTAATGATCTGAACTTAAATGTAACTTTGTTTTATACATTACAAAATATTTTTGGATGGTTTTACTAGACACTGAACTTTCCAGGAATCCAACCACTGTGAAAAATCTAGAAAAGACTGTATTTTGCTTGTCTCCGAATTTTATTTAGTTATTCACCATTTGGAGAATCATTTTTCTGAAGGAAATTCAACTTATGGGTATTTAGGTCAATAACATACCATAGCTGTTTCTATGCATTTATATCCTTCACATTCTTATTGTTGTACCCAAAGAAAATAAAAATCATCCAAGCCGATCACGGAAAGCCAAAAGAAGCCTTTATTTTAGCTGGCCAGCGGTGACCTCCCTTACTCCTAAAAGCGGGGTTCCGGGGGATTGCGCCTAATTGTGTCATTGCCAACTCTTATAGGGCTCGGGAAGGGATTAGGGCAGGGCTATAGGGCCTGGGAGGGTTTAGGGTTGGGCTGTAGGGAGGGGGAATTAGGGTGGGGCTGACTTTCTCCTGGTGGCACTGGAGAATCTTTCTGGGAAGTATAACATTATTCTACATAGAGGCCCTGGCATCTCACTCTTCATTATGACTTAGTGTGATAATACAAACATTTACATATTAACTAGATAAAATTTTTATTAATAAATTATTTTATCACTCTTGGTGTCTCAATTTAAGCATTATATTCTGATTTTTAAAAAACTGTGTGGGGTTGGGGTTGGGGTTGTGGTAAAGCACTTGCCTAGCATGTGTGAGGCACGGGGTTCAATTCTCAGCACCACATGTAAAGAAATAAAATAAAGATCTATTGACAATTAAGAAATATTTTTTAAAAAACTGTGTGTACAAGTAACTGTGTAGTAAAAAGGGTGTTAGGATTTTTATTCCTGTAAGAAGGCACAATAAGACAGCATGTTATTTTAACAGTGGTCTACTTCACTTTTGGAATATAGCCCTTGCTGCTTATTTTAAAAGGGATATTTTTTTTTTTTTTCTTTTCCTCTTCTCCCTCTCCTCCTCCCTAACCTGGGGGCAAGGAGACCTTGGTTTATCTGGTCTCCACAGGAAGGAGATGTTACCAGAAAAACTAGGAAGTTACTATCTCCTAAATTAACAAGTGAATTTCAACACATCATCAGGGTGCTCCTGCCCCCAACCCCCACAACCTGGAACATAGCCTTTGAATAATTTCTTGAGAGTCAGAACCACAGCCCTGGGACTGGAGTCCCCTGTCTCTCTTTTACTAGCAAAGCAATAAAACTTCTTTTTCCTTTCTTTCAAAATTGTGTCATTATTAAATTGGCATGAATTGGCATGGGGACTAGGATGGAGCTTTCAGTACCATTATGATACCAAGCAAAACAACTTTGCACTACCTAACACATCTTCATTCCCAAAGAGGACTTTGGTTTTACTTTTCCATTATCAGAAGACCCATTAAAGAGGTTTTCTTGAAAACAGAGTCCCCAAAGTCAATTCACATTTTCCCTTCTGGTAACCATTAATGTATCTCATTTCCCTTTCTCCCCCAACCTCCAGTTTTCAATGTGTAGGACACCTTCCTCAGACCATCAAAGTTTCTCTCTAAGAGAAAAACCTTTTTACTGCCACACCTTTGACCTCCTCTGCAAATGTGAAAGTGACAGGCCTCAGTTCTGTTCAGCACAGCGTTTTCTGGAACAGAGTACGTGTTCCATAAGTATTGATTGTTAAGACTTAGGGAATCTGAGTGAAGGTAATGGAAACAGATCAATTATATATTAAGGTTGTCAGCTGCATGCCACCTACTTGGGAGGCTGTGGCAAGAGGTTTTCACATTCAAGGCCAGCCTGGAAAACTTTGTGGGACCCTGTCTCAGAAAAAAGGTGCAAGAGTGTGAGGATGTAGCTCAGTGGTAGAGCACCCCTAGATTTGATCCTCAGTACTACAAAAAAAAAAAAAAAAAAAAAAAAGAAGAAGAAAAAGAAGAAGAAAGGAAAGGAGAAAGATCATTCTTAAGTATCAGTCACAAATATTTTTCTTGGCAACAAGCTAATGAGGAACTTCTATCCTGTAAGATGTGGCTATACTGCCCTGGCTCAGCTTGCTGGCACATGCACCGTTATCTTGAAAACTAGTTGTTTCTCTTTAAGTGGTTTAAAGTCACTAGTCCATTGTGTAAGAAAAGGTTTAGTTGAAACTAGATAATACCACCTGCATTTCACAATCTGCCATAGGTGGCTGTGCTTGGAAGGAGTTCAGAGAGGAAAGTGGCCACAGTGAGACTTCTATTCTTCCTAATATGGTGACACATGGCACTAACGTAGATAACAAGTAGATTAAATATTAGATATCAGTAAAGTTTAAATTTTTGCTTTTTTCTCTTTTTTTTTTTTTTTTTTTTGCAGTGCTGGGGATTGAACCCAGGGCCTTGAGCATGCAAGGCAGGCACTCTACCAACTGAGCTATATCCCCAGCCCTAAATTTTTGCTTTCTTGATTAAAAATAAAATGAAGTGAAACCTTTGGTGCTTTCTTCCTGCATCCCAGTGGTTTTTCCCACATACTCCTGGGTTGCTCAGAGCCCACTGGGGTCTAATGCAAGAACCTGTTTCAAATTCAAAGTTGTTACATGACTACCACCACCTGATGGCAGCAGTGTCCCACAACTATGAGGTTCATTTTGCAACCAAAGGAGAAACTAAATTATGAAAGACAAGTAAAAACGTGTGCGCGGGGACCACAGATCACCATTAAACCAGGTTGACTTTTTTGGAGCCCTATGCTCATGAAAAGCGCAAAGGTAAAGAAACCCCTCTAACTCCAGCTTTTTGTTCTGAAATCCTCTTAAAAAAAAAATATATATATATATATATGTATGTTTAGCTGTAGATGGACACAATATATTTTATTTATTTTTTTATGTGGTACTGAGAATCAAACCCAGTGCCTCACACATGCTAGGCAAGAACTCTACCACTGAGCCACAACCCCAACCCTGAAATCTTCTAGTTTAAAAAAATACTGTATACATCCATAAGGTACAGTATCATGTTTCAATACCATGCACAGACTGTTCTGATCAGATTATTTAGTGCTATCATCTCCCTATCATTTCTTTTTTGTTTAGAGCCCTCAAGTTCCTTGTTTCTAGGTCTTCCTAAAACACATAACAGGTTCTTGTGAACTACTCAAACCAAGCATTCAAGTGTTTCCATTCATAATAGGGAGCTGGCAATCAGCAGGAGAGCCTGGGGCAGCTGGCCCATTGTATAACCTGGAACTCAACAGAGACAACAGTCCAAGGAAGAATTGATCTTTGTTCCCGACATTTGCAGAACTGAAAAGATGCTCAAGACTAGGGGATAAGGATCTGATGTGCACATCTGGTCTATACCCCTAAGAAGGCATCCTCTAGTCTGGAAACACCATCAGGCACCTACATAAGCTTTTAGGCAACAGGGGCTTTGTGACAAGAGTCCTCCTTGCTTCTCATTGAGCCAGATAAAGTCACTTTCCTTGCCTAAAGTCACTTTCCTTTCCTCAATACCTTGTCTCTTAACTTAATTGGCCCATCACTGGGTGAGCAGCCAGACTGGTCTGGTAACAGAAAGTCAACCCACCGTGCTGTGGAACACTAGAACTTGTTCCCTCTATCTAACTTGCATTTGAATACCCATTATTCAACCTCCCTGTGTTCCCCTGCCCATGACTTTTTCCAGCTTTTAGAAATCACTGTCTACATTCAGATTGACATTTTTATCTTTCACCTGAGAAAGAGCATGTAGTATTTCTCTTTCAAGGTCTCACTTATTTAATGTCTTCCAGTTCCATCTATTTTGCTTCAAGTGACAAGATTTCATTTTCTATGAATGAATAATTTTCCATTATATATGTATGTATCACATTTTCTTTTATCTATTCATTTGTTAAGCATCTAGGTTGACTCCAAATTTTGGCTACCGTGAATAGTGCTACAATAAACAGATGTGTATGTCTCTCTTTGATATGTTGATTTTATTGCCTTTGAAGATAGATAACACACACATATACACACACGGAAGCGGGATAGCTAGATCATCTGACCTATCAGTTTTTTGAGGAACCTCCACATTGTCCTCCATAATGGCTATACTAATTTACATTCCTACCAACAGTGTACAAGAGTTTTCTTTTCTCCACATCCTTACCAGAGTTTTTCTTTTAGATAATTAGCCATTCTAACCAGGTGAGATGAAATGATAGAAATTTGAGATTAAAGGAAGAGATACTGTGTCTCAAAAGATGTGCCCGTAAACCACTGAAATACAGAAAACACCCACGAACCACTGAAATGCAGAAAACACTCTTCATCCATGTCCTCGTCACAAGAAGGCAGTGGGCAAGGAAAGGAAAAACAGGCATGAAATTCTACAGCTCCACCCTGGCTCCACCTCTAACCCAGACCCTAGGAACTGCCCCTCTATAAATGTTAACGCCCCACACCAATGGGTTGCTGTCTCTCCCTCTGTGGGTAGCCTGCATTCTCCCTTGAATGGATATTTCCTGCTTTATCCCAAAGGCATCTCTCTTGAGATAACCCCCATTCTCTCTTGAATATGTAGCTATTTTGCCAAATAAATCTCTGTCTATGCCTTTGACTGACACATGCTGAAATTCTTTTCCATCAGTGATGCCAAGAGCGCTACTGGTGCTGAGTCAAGTTCCCTCTTCTCTCTACAAACTCCTCAGACCTTTCATTTTTTTGCTGGAAATTGAACCCAGGGCCTCATGCTAAGCATGTGCTCTACCCTGAGACACAACCTCCCGCCCCCAACACCTTCCTTGTGGTTTTGTTTTGCATTTCCCTGATGGGTAATGATATCGAACATTTTTGCATGAATTTGTTGGCCTTCTATATGTCTGCTTTTGAGAAACATCTATTCGGATCATTTGCCCAATTTTTTCATTGGGTTACTTGGTGTTTTTATTGTTGAATTTTTTGAGTTCTTCATTTATTTTGGATATTATACACTGTTTGGGTCAGCTTGTTTGTCTCTGTGACCAAGAGACTTGACATGCACAATGTAGAGGAAGCAAAGTTTACTTTGGCTCCTGGTTCAGTCCACGTCAGCTGACTACATAGCTCTGGGTCTGAGGTGAGGCATAACACCACGACAGAAGGGTGTGGCAGAGAAAGCAGCTCAAGACATGGCAACAAGGAAGCAGAGAGGGCTCTGCTCACCAGGGACAAAATATAACCCCAAAGGCACCCACCCAGTGACCTACCTCCTGCAGCCAAACAGTTGATCCACATCAGTGGATTCATCCACTATGTTATAGCTCTCATGATCTAACTAAGCCACCTCTGAATATTCTTGATTATCTCCTACACAAGCTTTTGGGGCACACATCTTATCTGAACCACAACATGTCTTTTGTTGAAGTAATGGTTTGCAAGTGTTTTCTGTGCGTTGTTTTTTCACTCTGTTGTTTTCTTTGCTTTTCTTAAGGCTCTTAATATAATCCTATTTGTCTGTTTTTGCTTTTGTGACTTATGAGGTTTTTTGTTTGTTTTTGGTGATTGAATCCAGGGACTAACACATTCTACGATTGAACTGAGTTATATCTCGACCCTTTTTTTGTTGTTGTTGTTTTATCTAATTTTTTCCCTAATTCTGTGAATATCATTGGGGATTACATTAAATCCACAAACCACTTTGTACAGTACAATATTATTTTTTCAAATTCATAAACATGAGAGGTATTTCCATTTTGTTGTGTCTTCTTCAATTTCTCTCATCAGCATGTTATAATTTTCATAGTATAAGTCTTTCACTTCCCCGATACATTTATTTCTAGGGATTTTTTGTTTTATAGGTAGTTACTGTGAATCTGTGAATAGAATTTCTGTCATGTTTTCTTTCTTGGCACGTTTATTACTGATGTATAAAAATGTTACTTATTTTAGTATTTTAAATTTTGTACCCTGCATATGTACTGAATTTGTTTACCAATTCTAAAGGTCCTTCTGTGGAGTCCTAAGATTTTTCTAGATACAGAATCATATCTGCAAACATGGGTAACTTGACGTCCTCCATTCTTGTTTGAATGCCTTTTATTTGTTTCTCAGGTCTAATTTCCCTGGCTAAATTTCTAGTGATACATTGAATAAGAGTGAACACTCTATTCCAGATCTTAGAGGAAATGCTTTCAGCTTAAAACCCACCATTTTTATGTGTGTGTGTTCTAGGAAATGGTTGAATCTAAGAACTATCATTCCCTACAGGACTT
Source organism: Glaucomys volans (assembly GCA_020662805.1). Classification (NCBI taxonomy): domain Eukaryota; kingdom Metazoa; phylum Chordata; class Mammalia; order Rodentia; family Sciuridae; genus Glaucomys; species Glaucomys volans. The sequence goes on along the minus strand of JAJEJO010049996.1, from coordinate 658,589 downwards.
AGGTAAAACTATTGTCTACTTTCTCCTGACTTCTGTGATTTTCATGGATGACTCCCTTGTTCACCTGTGACAATGTCAAACACAGAGTGTCCAACTCTCTGTTCTTTGTTATATCTGACTAGCTAAGATTACAATTCTTTGTTCCCCTGAAACTAGCTAACCACAGAGAAAAACATTTCCTGTTCAACTGAGACTTCCGCTTGCAAAACAACCCCCACTGTACATTACCTCACCTCTAGCCTGTTTATTCATCCCTATATAAGTCTACAGCAAAAGCACCATGCTGAGACTCTTCCATCTTTGAACATAGGCTACACTTCCTACCTCAGTAGCCTAAATAAAAATCAATCTCCTACCTGGGTGGAGTGGCACACACCACAGCAACTCAGGAGGCTGGGGCAGGAGGATTGCAAGTTCGAGGCCAGCTGGGGCAACCTAGCAAGATCCTGTATCAAAATAAAATAAAAAAGATTTGTGATGCAGCTTAGTGGTAGAGTTCTTGCCTAGCATGGGTGAGGCCCTGGGTTCAATACCAAATACCACCCCCCCATACACATGCACAAATAAAGCCCTGCAAAAATCAATCTCCCTGCTTGTTTACATTTTTTGCTTGCTAGTTTTGTGTTTACTTTAGGTGCCATGCTGGTGGATCGACCCCAGGGCCTCACACATGCTGTCCAAACTTCATATAATGTATGTATTTCTCAATACAACAATTCTGGTCAACATTTATATAAGAAAAATCTTATAGACTTAAGAATATTTTTTTAAAAAATGAAATATAAGAAAAGTCTTTCATCCTACTATTTGAGTCCATTATAAGTTCCTTGACATCATTATAAAAAAATTCGTTGAAGTCGTAACCCTGGACCAATGAATGTGACCTTATTTAGAAGTAGTCTGTGCACATTTAATTAAGATGTAAACTAAGAGGACATCATGCTCAAGTAGCATGATCCTTTAATCCAATATGACCAGTGTCCTTAAAAGTACGTAAGAGACAGAGACACGCAGGAGGAATGCCATGCGATGACAGGCACTCCCTGGAGGGATGCATCTACAGCTAAAGGATGCCAAGTATTTAATGGCAAGATCAGGAAAGGTATAGAATGGATTCTTTCCTAGAGCCTTCAGAAAGAGCACAGCCCTACCAACACTTGATTTTGGATTTCTGCCTTCCAGAACTGTGAGAAAATATTTCTGTGTTTCTTTTTTCAAAGCCACCTTATTTGTGGTGCTTTGCTATGACAGCTGTAGGAACAAGTATGGAATCCCTGTTAAATTCTTGGAAAATTATGGAGCCAAACAGAAAAAGTGCGCTAAACATGAAGTTAATCAGACAGCTGGGCATGGTGGCACACATCTGTATCCCATCTACTCAGGAGGCTGGGGTAGGAGGATCACAAATTCAAGACCAGCCTGGGTAACTTAGCTGGAACCTATCTCAAAATAGATTTTTTAAAAAATGGCTGGGGATGTAGCCAAGCATTAGAGTGCCCCTGTGGGTTCAATCCACAGTACTGTGTACACGTGTGTGAGCATGTACACACATACACAAACATATACACACACAAAAAGGCTGAGAGTGTAGCTCAATGGCAGTGGTAGAACACTTGCCACACATGTGCCATGAGTTCCTGGGTTCCAGTCCCAGCACCACACACACACACACAAGAATTAAACAAAGATTTTATCCATGGCTAGTGCAATAGGGGAGTGAGGCTGGAGCGAAGGCTAGACTAGACCCTGTTGTAGGAGAAGGGATAGGGTTTTCTAAGGACTGGAGTGAGCTAGTAAAAAAGTACTGCAGGAGGTGAGGGTGAAGTCAGAGGCCATTTGTGCTTGCTTGTAGGTTTTACTTATTGTGTATATTTATGGTGTGATGTGATGATATAGGTACACAATATGGAATGATTAATTCAAGCTAGTTAATATATCTATCACCTCACATATGTATCATTTTTCATAATGAAAACATTTGAAATTTACTTTTAGCAATGTTGAAATCATCCTTATTATTAACTCCAGTCACTGTGCTATGCAATACATCTCAAACTCATTCCTCTCATCTAACTGAAACCTTGTACCTTTTGCCTGACATATCTCCATTCTCCCTCCACTCCAACCTCTAACAACCACTATTCTACTCTCTGCTTCTATGAACTCAATGTTTCAGAGGCCACAGAAAAATGAGAGCATGGTGTAAATGTTTTTCTATGCCTGGCTTACTTCATTTAGCATGATGACCTCCAGGTTCATCTAGCACAATTAACAGAATTATGAGGTCACAATTAACAGAATTATTAAGTCCAAGGCTTAACATCTATGCAACCATTTTAAATTCTACTGCCATTTTACAAAATAAGTTTCACTTTCCTGCCCTAGACAGGTGCTCACAGAGAAACCAAAGTTAAAATGTATCTCCCCTCCCCTCTGCCACCTGTTAACCGACCTAACTGAGATAGCTCTTCACTTGTCCTATCAGCCCACCATAAGGCTTCACACAGATAGCTCATGCCAGCTTACACGAGCAGCCCAAACCAGCTCTAAAAAATACCCCAAAGTTAAATTTTCCCTGCCCTCTCTCACCTTTTCTGAGCGATGGCCTTTGTCAAACTCTAACTGGACAAATAAAACTTTCTACATGTAGATCACTTTGCCTGGTTTCTATGCAGCTCCTCTGTGTCTCACTTTCCTTTCAAGAATTCCTTTTTCTTATTTATTTATTTATTTATTTATTTATTTTATTTTTTTTTTTTTGTAGTTACAACTGCAACATCTACAGATGGACAGAATGCCTTTATTTTATTTGTTTGTTTTTTTTTTATGTGGTGCTAAGGATCAAACCTAGTGCCTCACACATACTAGGCAAGTCCTCTGCCATTAAGTTACAGCCCCAGCCCCTCCTTTCTCTTTTAAGAATGATTGTATTTCATTGTGTGTGCAGTCTTTATTCTAGGAAAAGTCCCTGCTCTCCTCCACATGAGGAGGCGATGAAAAGTTAGCAATCCGCAACCTTGTAAGAGAGTCCTTGCCAGAGCACCACTGTGCTGGCTCCATGATTGTCAAACTTCAGAGCTCAGAGAAATAAGTTTCTCACATTGTTATAATAGGAAGCAGTTTGTAACTTGGAGCAAGAACACTTGAAATTTGGATCCTAACCTCCGAAACTGAGTGATAGGGATGCCAAGTGCCTTGTTAACTGTATTCAAAGAAATGGTTCCACGGGCTGGGAACATAGCTCAGTGGTAGAGAACTTCACTAGCATGGGTGAGGTCTTGGACTCTATCCCAAGCACCACAAAACAAAACAAAAACACCACAAAACAATGGTTCCCAGGTTTTTGTTTTGTTTCTTAAACTCTTGGACTCAAGTAATTCTCCCACCGCAACCTTTTGAATAGTTGGCAATCTAGGATGGGGCCACAGTGGCCAACCCAGGCCAGGTTTTTTTTGGGGGGGGAACCGGGGATTGAACTCAGGGATACTCGGCCACTGAGCCACATCCCCAGCCCTATTTTGTGTTTTTTATTTAGAGACAGGGTCTCACTGAGTTGCTTAGGGCCTCACTAAGTTGCTGAGGCTGGCTTTGAACTCTCAATCCTCCTGCCTCAGCCTCCCGAGTCACTGGGATTACAAGTGTGCGCCACTGCACCCGGCCCAGGCCAGGTTTTTGAGAGTCTTTTCCTCTGGGTCATAACATTAACAAGGCTTTTAAAAAAAATAAAAAAAAAAGATTTACACCTCAAAGGGTGAAGAAAAAAATTGAAACTGTAAGTTTCTGAGGTAAATGCTATACAAAGTGGAGGGTAGGGGCCAGGGTCCCAGAGTTAGGAAAAAGTCTGTTTCTAGCTCAATCGAACTGAGGAGGACACTAGGTTGCCTTGGACAGCAGCCTTCCACTACACAAAAGTCACTGTTCATTACTGGTATGTTAATTACTTGGTGATCAAAGAGCAAACTGTTAGACACTTCACAACTCACAAAAGTGAGTTCATTTTTATTAAAATTATACTTAATTATATTGCCAGGTTTCAGCTACTTTTTAAAAAATTGGTTGAGGGCTTGGGGATGACATAGTATAATTTTTCTTGTTTAAAATAAAATCAATAGCCGGGCATGGTGGCGCAAGCCTGTAATCCCAGCGGCTCGGGAGGCTGAGTCAGGAGGATAGCAGGTTCAAAGCCAGCCTCAGCACGGGCAAGGCACTAAGCAACTCAGTAAGACCCTGTCTCTAAATAAAATACAAAATAGGGCTGGGGATGTGGCTCAGTGGCCGAGTACCCCTGAGTTCAATCCCCAGTTCCCTAAATAAATAAATAAATAAATAAAATCAAAAATAGATTCGAGGTTAACATTTGCATGCAAAACAATCACTTTTCAGTAACAGATTACTGATGTTAAGCCGAAGATGACTACATTTCTAAATCATCCAGTTTTTCTACATTATAAACCTGGGCTGAGGTTGTAGCTCAGTGGTACAGCACTTGCCTAGCATGGGTGAGGCACTGAATGTGATCCTCAGCACCACATAAAATAAATAAATAAAATATAGGTATTGTGTCCATCTACAACTAAAAAACTAATCATAATTATAAACCCACATTTCTTTTAAAGAACAACTTTTGTGACAAGATGATTCAGTGTATACCCACTTATTCTGAATACCAGGAAAAAGCTGTCTCTTTTTTGTGTGTGTGTGTGGGGGGGGTTTTGGATTTGTTTTGCTTTTAAGTGCTGGGGACTGAACCCAAGGCCTCATATATGCTATGCATTCTGCCACTGAACTATACCTTCAATTCCCAAAAGGCCATGTTTAATGCATCCCCCTCTTTACTCCCACTTTCACCAAGATTCAGGGCTGCTGAGCCATCAACTCAAAGACCAACAGCAACACAATCCCACTGGCACATTGCCTGGAAAGTTGAGAGTGAATAACAAACATCTGGATCTAAAATCCACAACCCAAATCCAAGAAAAAAACAGCTGCTAGCCATGTTCCTCCACCCCAAAACAGATGCTGCTTTTTTTGTTTTTTGCAGTACTGGGGAGAGAACCTAGGGCCTGACACAGGCTAGGAAAGCACTCTATCACAGCCTTTTTTATTTTGAGCAAGACAACTTTTAAAATACTGTGGGAAGCCAAGAAATAAAATCAAATGCCCGGTATGGTGGTGCACGCCTGTAATCCCAGCAGCTCAGGAGGCTGAGACAGGAGGATCTCCAGTTCAAAGCCAGTCCCAGCAAAAGGGAAGTGCTAAGCAACTCAGTGAGACCTTGTCTCTAAGTAAAATACAAAATAGGGCTGGGGATGTGGCTCAGTGGTGAGTGCCCCTGAGTTCAATCCCCAGTACCATACCCCCCAAAAGAAAACAAGCCTAGTGCAGTGACAAACACCTGAAATCCCAATGATTCAGGAGGCTGAGACAGGAGGATTGCCAAGTTCAAGGCCAGGCTTGGCAACTTAGTGAATCTTTGCCTAAAAATAAAAAATAAAAAGATCTGGCGATGTAACTCAGTGGTAGGACTTTCTCAGTATGCATGAGGCCCTGGGTTCAATCCCCAGCACTGCAAACAACGGAATAGGAAATAATGGTGATATAAAATGATATAAAAATATTTTTGTTATGTTTGAATACAAACATGTGTCCTTGGTGGTAATGTAAGGTATATTTCTCTTTTTTTCTTTTTCTTTTTGTGGTGCTGGGGATTGAACTCTGGGCCAGTACATGGTAGCAAGTGTTCTACCTCTGAGGTACATTCCCAGCTCTGTAAGATGTATTTCTTTGACAAATGTCTTAAGAAATCCCTAATAGCTCCTTGAAGGGGAGGAGGTAAGAGGTCAGTTAAGAGCATGGTGCAGTGGCACAGGCCTATAATTCCAGTAGCTTGGGAGACTGAGGCAGGAGAATTGCAAGTTTGAGACTAACCTCAGCAAATTAGTGAAACCCTAAACAACTTCACAAGACCCAGTCTCAAAATAAAAAATAAAAAGGGTTAAGGATGCAGCTCAGTGGTTAAGCACCCTGGGTTTAATCACTGGTACCAAAAAAAAAAAAAAAAAAAAATAAAAGAATAAGTCAATTAACTCACTTCAGTATATCTCAGAATTTAATAGGCCAGGTTTTCAGATCTAGTCTGTCCTCTCAATTCATCTACCAGTTGATACTACTGGTAGTCCAAAACACCTATGAGGGTTTCGGCTATTCCAAGTTTGGTATTTGAAACCTGAAACTCATTTTATTTTCACTCACCTCTGGTTTCTCTCACTTTCTAGAAAGTAACCTCCTTCACTTATCTCAAGTAAGGCCTGTATACTGATCCCTTTTCTGCTATTATAACAAAATACTTGAAGCTGGGTATTTAGGACATAAAGGAAAGAAATTTACTGAGCTCAATTCTAGAGGATCAATGGTATAGTGCTGGCATCAGTTCACAACTGCTGAAGGCCCTTTGGGCTACCTCACTGGTACTGAGGCAGGAAGGTAGGCTTCCCATAGGCAGACAGGATAAGGGCCTATGGAGAAGGAAATGAGGGGAGGGGAACATCATGCCAACCTAGAAGGAGATATCGGGTCTGCAGAATATCCTGTGTAACCACGACTTCTTGTGTCATCTGTTTCTATTCCTAACAGCTTCAACCACAGCAGCCCTTCCTTAGTTACCCTCACCCCTACCCCTAACAACTGGCGACCACAAAGCAGAGCCCTACCCAAAGTGCTTCCCTTTCTCATAGACATGCCAAACCAAAAGGTGGGAACCTTCCTCTTAATTATGCAAATAAGAGACTGAAAGTACGTACTAACTGGCTCACACCAGCAACTCTCATTAGCATAGACCCCACCACCACCACCATCACCAATCATCGTGCTGAACCAGTAGCTAGCCTTTAGCACGCCCCTGCCCGCAAAGATTAGCCAGTGGTACCCTCCCCTGGGTACCTGCTCCCAGAGTGTCTCCCTGCTTTAAATAAATACTATCTACTTTCTCCGCTTTAAATAAATCTTATTACTCTACCCTCTTCTTGTCTGAGGATCTCATTCTTTGAATTCGCTAGGCAAAGCACCCACCTGACTGCCTAACTCCGTGTCACAACATCATGGTGGAACGGTGTAGGAGAGGTCACGTGGTAAGCTGGGGCGGGGCCAGGCTTTCTCCTTTATAACAACCTTCTCGCGAGAACTAGCCAGAGTCTCGCGAGAAAGTCATCCTTTCCTCCTGGCAGCACTTTTGGGGACCTAATTACTTCTCACTAGCCCCACCTCTTACAGGTAGGTTCCACACCATCTCCCAGCATCACTACCCTGAGGACCAAACTCCCGCTTTGTGAACCCTTGGGGGACACACTCCAACCGTGCCCCAACCATAGCAGCCACTGAGGAATAAAACGGGTCTGATGAGCAAGGTAAAGGACATCATCCAGTGTCTGTAAATAGGTAGACAGATATGGACAAAAATAATCTCAAGGGACTGTAAAAAAGATCTCGAACCAAGATTTGTCATTTTTCCAAATGAGAAAAAGTTAAAGCCTTTGACGTTTAGTGATTTACCTGAGGTCGCGTAGCAAATTAGTGATGGATTTAGAGCAAGAAATTAGGTCTCCATTGTTTTCAGACCAGAGTTATCCCTCCCCGCTAACTCCAGGCCCCTGACCGACGGTCTTACTCCAGTCTGCACGCTGCATGTCCAGGATGTCGGGATTGCCTGTAACGCAGCAGGAGGAGCCCTTGGCCATGGCGTGAGGAGCTGCCATTCTTCATTTTCCCTGAATTTACTAGAGCCACAGCATCTTGAGGGAAGACACTGGGTTCAATTAGACTTCACAAAACACACAGCCATTTCCTGGGGGAAGTAGGGGAATGATGACATCCGGGATGTTCTGAATAGGGTGTTTTCATATCTGCAGCTTACTGACACTTGGTGGAGATTTTATCTAGAGTTTATTCAAACACCCAAAGATAAAGTGAACGAAACAAAGCTCAAGTGGTTTGAAACTTAAGAATTTTGGCAGGGATGTAGGTCAGTGGTAGAGCACTTGCCTACCATGTGCAAGGTTGTTGGTCCAGTCCTCAGTGCTGCACAAATAACTAACTAAATAAATAAAATTTCTTGTCTCAAATTCTAAGGCAAAATTCTATCAAGTGAAAGGCTGGAAATATTTCCACCTTTTCCATCACAATGTACATTCTTAAACAGATGCAATCTTGTTGTTATTGTTTTTTTTTTTCCTGAGGGTTTGAACCCAGGCCTTTCACATGTTAAGCAAGTGCTGTACCACTGACTTAAATCTCCAGTCCCCTTTTTCCCTTTGTTTTGGAATAGGACCTCTGAAAGGTGAAAAAGTGCCCAGAAAAACCACTCGGAACACAGGAACTCACGCAAGAGATCTTTTATTAGGCAGATGAATAGCATCTGCCCTGAAGAGAAAAAGAAAGAGAAAAAAGGGAAGAACATGGCTGGGGAGCTTCTTTTAAGCTCTTGAACTTCGCGTGTCCAATTGTTGAAAGTTGAATTTTGGTGGGCTAGGGATCAGCCAATTGCTGGCAAGGACAGGTTGAACGGACTATCCATGGTGGGCTAGCTGCAGGGAAAGGGCGGGGAGCTGTCATTCCCCCTTGCCTTCCCTGCAGTCATTTCCTGCAACCGACCTCTGGGGAGGGAGCCCCTCAAGGTCAGACGGTGGGCTGGTAGGCAGCCTGAGGCCCCTAGGCAAGAGCCCAACTGCAGGGTAAACCCAGCACCCACCTGCTGCCTGCAGTGGTGAGCTGACAGGGGCGGGGGCCACGTGGACAGAGAGCTGCTTGACAGCTGCAGACTTGGTTGTGTCTACCCGGTGGGCGCCGCCATTGCAGCTTTTTACATTATAATCTCCAAAGCCATCCAACCTATTCTAGAACTTGAGATTCCTGCCTCAGCCTCCTGAATAGCTGGGATTACAGGCATGCACCACTGTATCCAGCTGTTTGATTTATTGTAGATGTACTATACCTACCATTTCCAACATTTCTTTTCTTTGACCCAAATCAAAGCTTTGCCAAATATTCCTTTACAATTAATATTGTGTGCAGCATAACTGCAGTCTAAAGTCCAATACTTGTGTCCAAGACAACAAAGTTGGCAGGTGGCTCCTATTCTTCACATGCATTCAAGAAATTAACATAAATTGCTAGGTGCCATGGCACATGTCTATAATCCCAGTGACTTTAGGAGGCTGAGGCAGGATTTCAAGTTTGAGGTCAGTCTGAGCAACTGAAGATCCTGTCTCAAAAAAAGGGGAATAAAGGAGCTGGGACTGCAGCTCTTTAGTAGACTGCCCCTGGGTTAAATCCCTGAAAAAGAAAAAAGAAAAGAAATTAATATAAATGCGTTCCCTTACATGATGAATAATCAAGAAAAGACACAAAGGACCTACCCACCAGGAGCATATGCTCTGACACAGATGCAGACAGATTTTAAGATTAACATTACAGGTGCATGCCTATAATCCCAGCAACTTGGGAGGCTGAGGCAGGAGGATCATGAGTTCAACGTCAGCCTCAGCAACTTAGTGAGGCCCTAAGCAACTTGGGGAGATACTGTCTCAAAATAAAAAAAATTAAGAAGGGCTGGGGACATGACTCAGTGGTTAAGCACCCCTGGGTTCAATCCCTGATACCTAAATAAATAAATAAACAGTTCATTTTGAACTATATAGTGTTGAAGTAGAAATAATCTCACAGAGCATTTCATCCAAGATCATTTAAGGATAAAACTCTTTTTTTTTTTTTTTTGGAACC
>JAJEJO010049996.1:622999-648715 GCA_020662805.1 Glaucomys volans | reverse complement strand
TTTTTTTTTTTTTTTTGGAACCAGGGATTGAACTCAGGGACGCCCAACCACTGAGCCACATCCCCAGCCCTATTTTGTATTTTATTTAGAGATAGGGTCTCACTGAGTTGCTTAGTGCCTTGCTAAGGTGCTGAGGCTGGCTTTGAACTCGCCATCCTCCTGCCTCAGCCTCCCAAATGCTGGGATTACAGGCGTGCACCACCGCGCCCGTGATAAAGCTCTTTTACTTAATGAAAGTAGCTGAACAAGAACGCCAGTTGCCTCATTCAATTTCAGTCATTGATTCCTTAAATATTTATTTACTTCTCAGTGCTGAGGATCAAACTCAGGGCCTCATTAAGGATCAACTTCATTCCAGACACTATACTAGCTGGTATACAGACAGACAAGGTAAACAAGGTAAACAAAAAGACAAGGTACTGCTGTTGCCTAGCTTACAGTCAGTGGAGCAAGAGTCCACAAAAACTGAACAAAGAAAATATAACAAATCGGCCAGGCACAGTGGTGCACACCTGTAATCCCAACTACTCCGGGACATGAGGCAGGAGGATCCTAACTCTGAGACCAGCCTTGGCAACTTATTGAGACCACATCTCAAAATAAAATAAAAAGGTCTGCAGGTGTAGCTTGGTGGTAGAGCATTTGCATAGGATGTGTGAGGTTCAATTTCCAGTAAAACCAAACAATAACCAAAAAAGATAGGGTACTTTGAGAAAGGATAAAAGCTGCCTGAAACAGGTTGGATGATTAGGAAAGGCCTTTTGGAAGAGGTGACATTTAAGTAAAAAACTAAATGATGAAAGTTTGCTATGGTTGGTTGGGGGATAAGCTTCAGGAAGAAGAAAGAACATGCAAAAGCTTTGGATAAGTAAGACCTTGTATATCCAGACTGGAGAGAAGACCTGGGCATGGCACTTGGTGAGTAAAGGCTTTGGCTTCAATCCTCTTTCCTAAAAGGAAAGCTTATACTGCAGCCCAGTAAATAAAACATTCAAGCACATAGTTGCTGGAATTGGAATGATGGATAGAAGTCAACCTCCATGAGCACCTTCAAGTGCAAAGGGCTCAGAACTGTGCCTGGCTCACAGTAAGTGCTCAATAAATGTTGGCTTTTAAAAAGTCAAGGGTATCATGTTTATTGCAGCACTATTCATAATTGCCAAAATGTGGGATCAACCCAGATGGCCTTCAGTGGACAAATGGATCTATAAAAACACAAAAACTGGCATATTTGTGCAATGGAATACTATTTAGATTAAAAAAAGAGTGAAAACCTAAAAGCTGGGTTTGGTGGCTCAGGCCTGTAATGCCAGCAATTTGGGAGACTGGAACAGGAGGATTACAAGTTTGAAGCCAGGCCGGGGCAACTTAGTGAAACCTTGTTTCAAAATTTTTAAAAAGAGAGAAAGAAAAATGACTGTGGTGTGCCTCACTGATTAAGTGCCTGTGAATTGTGGGCCCAAGCTGATGACTGTAATTGGGCTGTTCAAACTTTTGACCATTGTGTTTTAAAGTAACTTTCTTACAGTGAATCCCCTTGATGTTGAAACCTATATAATAAACGTGTGGAGCCTCCTCTCTCATCTGGAGTTTGGATTGGTCCACCAAGTCTGGTTTCCTCTATATTGTGTGTTTGTTTGTCTTCTTTCCAATCCTCTCCACGCCCTGTGAGGGAAAGTGAGTAAACATCACAGGGGCAGCGATAGCGAAGCTTCACCGTTTGTAGTGATACTTCTAGATTATGGCCTTCCTGATGAGAATGTCCAGTAAACCCTGTTGGTACCCCCAGTGCTACCCTACACAGTACCTGCTTGACATCACATTGTTTACACTAATGTGCTTGAATGACAATTACAGTGAAAAGGCACAAAATATGAGATTGGATCAGGTGAACAAAAAGGAGTCAGACCAAAAGTGACTGAACAAAGCTTTATTGGGATCAAGAAATAAAGCCCGCCGCCAGGTTCACAGGTCAACCAGAGTGAAGGGCTGGGGAAGTTGCCTGCAGCTCCAGCTGACCTCAGCTTTTATGGCCCAGGATAGGTTGGGGAGGCTTGGGGGTTCAGTGTCTGCCTGGGATTGGCCGGGGATCCTGCTAAGACTCATGTCCCTCTAGAATTGCCTGGGGGTCCTGCTGAGTGACAAGCCAGGTGCCATTGGGGTTTGTCTCCCAGTGTCCCAGTGGTTATGCTCTGGCGCCTGCCGGTTGCCTAATGTTTCTTCGCGCTTGCCAGGGCTGCCTGCTGCCCTGCCCCCCATCTACCTGCCTGAATTCGACCTAACACAAAATACAGTAAAAATTTTAAAGTGGAAAATTGTCGTTAATAAAATTGAAGAAGCCGGACATGGTGGCGCATGTCTGTAATCCCAGCGGCTCTGGATGTTGAGGCAGGAGGACTGCAAGTTCAAAAGCCAGCTTCAGCAACTTAGTGAGGCCCTAAGCAATTTAGCAAGACCCTGTCTCTAAATAAAATACAAAAAAGGGCTGGGGATGTGGCTCAGTGGTGAAGCACTCCTGGGTTCAAGCCCCAGTACCAAAAAAAATAATAATAATAAAAATAATGAAATTAAAGAAAGACAATCTTCACATATTTACTCTGGATTTAGCTTTGTGAATTGGTGATGGATACAATGAACTGTATGTTTCCCCGACCTCCAAAATACTCATATGTTGAGATCTTGTTCCTCAATGTGATAGTATTTAGGAGGTGGGACCTTTAAGAATGAATTACGTGATGAGAATGGAGCCTCACAAATGGGATTAGTGCCATTACAAACTAGATGGAGAGCTCTCTTGCCCATTCCACCATCTCAGAATACAATGAGAAATCTGTAGCCTGCAGTCTGGAAGAGAACCCAACCATGCTGGCTCCTTGATCTCAGATGGTAAGGAATATATTTCTATTGTTTATAAATCACCCATGCTCTGGTGTTTTGTTATAGCAACCCTAATGGACTGATACAATGGCCTGAGAATGACATGGCAAAGATCTCTCAAAATACTTTGATTAAGGTTAGATTACAATTAGGGACTGGTGCTATTCTTCTCCCTCTTGTCCTCCCTGCTCCTCCCTTGTAAGACATCTTCTTTTAATAACTTGTGCTGTGATTTATTTGTCCAGGCTATTTTCAGTGCTTTATCCTGAGGCAGCTGGAGCAGAAGTCCAGTTAGGCAGAGGCCCAGAGGATGAATCTCTGAGAAGGAAAGATGACCATATAGTTTATCTTCCCAACAGTACAATTTTGAGATTGAAAGGGGATATCAAAAGTTATCACAATTTTATAATTTTTGAAATATCTATTTTTGATCAATAAATTGATTTTATTATTTTAGTTGATCTATAAAGTAATATAATGTCAAAATCTTTCTCAAAATAATAAAAAATTAGAAATTTCTGTGTATATTAAAGCAAAATTTAAAAACTTCATGTGGATTTTAGGAACATCTTCAAAATCAAAATCAAAATCAGAATAATTACTTTACACAGTCACATTCAGTAATCGATTTTTTAACCATATGGATGTATACCAATACAGTATCATTGGCATTTTTCTGAAAAATCTTTTTGTGGGCATATTACTTTTTAAACTTTTTTCTCTGCTGTACTGGGGATGGAACCCAGGGCACTCTACCACTGAGCCACATCCCCAGCCCTATTTTGTATTTTATTTAGAGACAGGGTCTCACTGAGTTGCTTAGGGCCTCCCTAAGTGGCTGAGGCTGGCTTTGAACTCGAGATCCTCCTGCCTCAGCCTCCCAAGTGCTGGAATTACAGGCGTGTGCCACCATGCTCGGCTTTTATTTTTGTTTTGTAGAACTGGGGATTGAACCACATGCAGTTCAAGCAAGTGCTTCACCATCACTAAGCTATATCCCTAGCCCCTCATTAAGAACTTGTTTTAAAAAGTTATTCTTGTGGCTGGGCATATTGCTCAGTTGTTAGAGTACTTGCCTCACAAGCACAAGACCTTGGGTTTCAATCCCCTGCACTGCCAAGAAAAAATGGTTATTCTTGCCTGGCATAGTGGTGTACACCTGTAACGTCAGTTCCTTGGGAGCTGAGGAATATTTTTGTCTTAAAATAATAATAATAAAAAATTTAGAAAGGGTTGGGGATGAGGGTCGGTGATTGAGCTCCTCTAGATTCAACCCCCAGTACAGAAACAAAATAAAACAAAATAAAACTTTTTGGTATTTTTTGATGGGAATTGAATCCAGGGGCATTTTTACCACTGAGCCACATCCCCAGTCCTTTTTATTGTTTTTATTTTGAGACAGGGTCTCCCTCAGGTGTTCTGGGTCTCACTTACTTGCTGAACTGGCCTTGAACTTATGATCCTTATTCCTCAGCCTCCTGAGTCACTAGGTTTACAGGCATGTGGACCATACCTGGCAGATGGTGTTTTTTTCTTTTTTTTTCTTTTGGTGTCCTGTGTGTGGTGCTGGGGATTGAACTGAGGACCTCGTACATGCTAGGCAAGCACTCTATCACTGAGCTACATCTCCAGTCCACATATGGTGTCTTTTTGTGTTGTACAGACTGGTCTTGAATTCCTGAGCTCAGGAAATCTTCCCATTTGAGCCCCCCAGGAAGCTGGGTCTACGGGCATATGCCATCATAACCAGCAAAAAGCTTATTCTTATTGAAAGATTTTATTGGAAAACAATAACTAATAAGTAAATTGCTGAAACTTACACAACACATGTGTCTTTACACAATATATAATAAAACCACTAAAGGACTGAGGAATGAGTTCACTGGTAGGACACTTGCTTAGCATGAGCAGGGTTCTGGGTTTGATCCCCAGAACCACCAAAACATCCACAAAATTCTGAACTAGAATGTCTCGGCTTCTCTCCAGAACCACTCTCTCTCCACTTTTTTCATGTCCAACTAGTCTACAATTAGGCAGCCTGGAGACTTTGCACAACTCAGATGAAAGCCTGGGCTAAATGACAAGTGTATCGAGTGACCAGCACCAACAGCATACACACCTCATTGCACCATCATCTGAGACCTGAATGAGTTCATCGTCCCCAGCCACCAATGTTGGATCACTTTATTTAGCAGCAAGCACTCTGGCTCTGCCTGCAGCCCTTTAAGAGGGTGGTATTAGGTAATGTCTGGCACTGATTGGCAAAAAGGAGACAGATGATCTCTCCTGTTTAATGAGAGCCCTGTTTCCAGCACAAGTGTCCATGAGATCTGTTGCCATGAGTTCACGACAGAAACTGTAAGGTCAAAATGCACGTCTACCAACCCGTACCAGTTGACTTTAATAAAACTATTTATAACTACAGTTTGTTTAAGTAAGTTCTTTTTAAGGGACAGGGTAAGGTGTGGCTTCCAAAGCAAGCTCCCAGGACCTAGAGATGAAAGGGATCACGGAATAAACTATATATCAGATGTCTTAGGGATGTCTTCTTGGGGTTGGAAGGGACTTTATTGAACTGCTTAAGATGATAGGGTAAGGAGATTATAAAGGGTCATACTCAAGTGATCATAACTAGTCTCTTAAGGAGCAAAGATTTGTAAGTGGAAGTCATCTGTTTGGCTGAGTGAATTTGGGCTGTCCAAGTAAGGCTTAGGATCTACTCCAAGCCAATACTGAACACATATTTGAGCAAAATTTGTTTGAAAGGAGACCAAATAACTAGAGTTCCTTCCTCCATTCCTGGTATTAATATTATGAATGAATATTATTTATCTCTTCCTTTGGCATCTCTAGTAATTTCCTCTTATAATACCTCAGTTGTGAAAAGAAAGGTATCTGATTTTCACAGGGAGGGATTTTTTTGTTTTCATTTTTAATTTTTGTTTTTGCAACACTGGGTATTAAACCTTGGAACTCATACATATACATGCTAGGCTAGACAAGCTCTCTACATCCCAGTCCTCTAAAACTTTTTATTTTGAGATGTGGTCTTGCTAGATTGCTTAGGACCTTGCTAAGATGCTGAAGCTATCCTTAACTTGTGATCCTCCTGCCTCACCCTCAGGAATTGCTGGGATTATAGGTATGTGCCACTGATCCCAGCGTAAGTATTATTATTATTTGGGCAGAGGGGGGAGAGGGGAGGGGACAGGGGGAGACCCGGGGAGTGAACCCAGGGGCACTTAACCACTGAGCCACATCCCCAGTCCTATTTTTGTATTCTATTCAGAGGCAGGGTCTTACTGAATTGGTTAGGGCCTCACTAAATTGCGGAGGCTCTGAACTCTTGATCCCCCTGCCTCAACCTCCCAAGCTGCTCAGATTAGAGACATGAGCCACTACACCAGTCTGCAAGTATCATTTTTTTAATTGCAAAGAATGTAGAAAGAAGCCGGGTGCGGTGGCGCACGCCTGTAATCCCAACACTTGGGAGGCTGAGGCAGGAGGATCGTGAGTTCAAAGCCAGCCTCAGCAACTTAGTGAGGCCCTAAGCAACTCAGTGAGACACTGTCTCTAAATAAAATACAAAATAGGGCTGGGGGTGTGGCTCAGTGGTGAAGTGCCCCTGGGTTCAATCCCCAGCACCAAAAAAAAAAAAAAAAAAAGAATGTGGAAAGAAGGGGAGATGGAGATACCGGATTTCTTTTTTTCCCCCAGTACTTGGGAATGAAAGTAGGGCACTCTACCACTGAGCTACATCACCAGCCCTTTTTATTTTTGTCTGGAGACAGGGTTTCACTAAGGTGTCCTTGCTGGTCTTGGATTTACAACTCTCCTAAATCAGTCTCTTGAGTAGCTGGGATTAAAGATTGCCTTGCAGCAATGCCAGATTTATTGGGCTTGCCTAAGATTTCAAATGAGATAAATCACAACTAAATCGAATCTATTTTGAGGCTTGAAGTAACTGTTTAACCAGTAAAATCGTCCACACAAACCTTTACCTTTGATTGCACAGAATATAGTAAAAATGAGTTTAAGGAGGAGGGATTCAATTCAGCTTCATTTTATAAACATTTATGAGCATTTTCTGTTAGCACAAAAAGACTGGGCAGGACGCAAACCTCATGTGTCATCTCAGCTCTTTACTCAAGGGGATGAAATGGTGCCCGTGGACCCACTCTCCTAGTGGAGAATGAGCCACTGAACAAAGAAAGGGACTGGGTTTATACAGGTTGTTTTGAGGGGTGGTCTAGTGAACTAGTGAACATATATCAGTTTGCTTAGGCAGTCAGGAATGTGGGCTGTTTTGGTCAAGGTCTGCAGACAGTGCCTGAAGAGGATTTACTTTGGAGGAGATAATGCTTCCTAGAGACTGTTTCTTTTGAGGATGATAAAAGAACTCCTACCTATCTGCAGCTGGCACCTGGAAAACATTTGTCCTGGGAGATGAAGACTGTCAGTGCATGGCCTTCATTTTTATTTCTTATTCTCCATATCCATTATTTTCTTTTACTGGGGATTGAACCCAGAAGTGCTTAATTACTGAGCCACATCCCCAGCCCTTTTTAATATTTTATTTAGAGACAGGGTCTCACTGAATTGCTTAGCACTTCTTTAAATTGCTGAGGCTGGGTTTGAACTCACAATCCTCCTGCCTCAACCTCCTGAGCTGCTGGGATTACAGGTGTGCACCACTGCACCTGGCTCTTATGAGCATTTTTAAAAGTCAAGAGCAATATAAAAGCTGGTTGTGCACAACTGTAATTCCAGCTACTTGGGAGACAGAGGCAACAGGATCCATACTCTGTCTCAAAATAAAATAAAAAGAGCTGGAGACATAGCTCAGTGGTAGAGTACTTGCCTAGCATACCCCAGGCCTTGGGTTCCATCTCTAGTCCCACCAAAAAAAAAAATTATGCACATGCATGCGCACACGCACGCGTGCACACACACACACATATAAGAGTAATCTAGGAGCCAGGTGTGGTGGGTGCATGCCTAAATCCCAGCAGCTTGGGAGGCTGAGGCAGGAGAATCAGGAGTTCAAAGCCAGCCTCAGTAAATTAGTGAGGCCCTAAGCAACTCAATGAGACCCTGTCTCTAAATAAAATACAAAACAGGGCTGGGAATGTGGCTCAATGGTCAAGTGCCCCTGAGTTCAATCCCCAGTACCAAAAAAAAAAAAATAGTAAACTAGGTCTGGGGATGTGACTCAGTTGCAGAGTACTTTCCTAGCATGCCTTGGGTTCAATCCCCATCACAGCATTTTAAAAAGAAAAAAAGTAAATTTAGGCACCTAACCTACAGGAATTTACATTCCCTTCAGGGATGTAAATCATGACTGTGCTGGGCGTGGTGGCACACTTTGGTAATCCTAGGTACTCTGGAGGCTGAGGGAGAAGGATTGCAAGTTCAAGGCAAGCAACTTAGTGAGACCATATCTCTAAATAAATAAATAAATAAATAAATAAATAAGAACGAACTGGGGATGTAGAGCCTCCCTGGGTTCAATCCTCTGCAAAAAAGCAAAACTATAACATTAAGAGGACCTGGAAGTTTATGCTAACAGCTAGAGTACAGTGTAACAGGATCCCAGGAGTGGAGTTCAATGAATTCTCCCTGGAAGGGCCAGAATGCCTCACAGCTGAGGTGACATTTGAGCAGAGCTTTGGAGGAAAATGAGCAGGGTTTTTCCATCAGCTGGAGAAGCAGTAGGAGGGTTTTCTAGATAGTGGAGACCTACAATGTGAGCGCAGGCAGCTCAGCACACCAGAGGCTCTTATGGTTATTTGCGGGGGGAAATGAGAAGTTTAGTGTGGCTGGCACAAAGAAAGTATAGGACAGGAGCAAGGGGATGAGAGTAGAAGTAGTTCAATCTACAAAAAGAGAATCAAAAACCAAACAAATGAGAAAAAAGGCTATTCATCCAGAGCTTGCTATACAAAGGAGTCAGCCATCATCACCTATATTTTGGCGGAGACTCAAAGGCAGGCAGAGAGGAAAAGTTAAAAAAAAAAAAAAATGCTGGGGACATGGCTCGGTGGTAGAGTACTTACCTAGCATGCACAAGCCCCAGGTTCCATCCTCAGCACTGAAAAAAAAAAAAAAAGAAAGAAAGAAAGAAAAGAAAAGAAAAAAGAAAAAGGAAAGGATTTCAGACTGGTTGTAGTGGCACATGCCTATAAACCCAGCTATTCAGGAGGCTGAGGCAGATCCTGCCTCCAAATAAAAAAATAAAAAGGGCTGGAGGTGTAACTTAGTGGTAGAGCACCTCTGGGGGTTTACCAATCCCCAGTTTGGCTAAATAAATAAATAAAATTTTTCTAAAAAAGGATTTCAAGTATGCTTTGGAGCTGGACACAGTGGCCCACGTCTATAATCCCAGCAACTCAGGAGGCCAGAGCTGGAGGATCATGAGTTCAAGGCCAGCCTCAACAACTTAGTGAAACCCTGTCTCAAAATAAGAAAGTTTTAAAAGAGGGTGGGGGTTCCACTTAGTAGTTAAGCGCCCCTGGGTTCAATCCTTGGAACAAAAAAAGGACAAAATCAAGTCCTTTGGCTTTAATGCCAAAGTCTTAGTCAATAAATGCCAGTTTCCCTACTTTTTGTCCGGGATTCCAATTTAGGACCAACTAAAGAAAACCAAGTATGCACCTCCTACCCAATCATACAGGATGCTTCATTTCCAGTTAACCACCTATAGCTTCCCAGGTCAACTCCCTCTAACAGAACACACCATTGTTGTTATTTTTCACTCTGCCACTGAGTTATATCCCCAGATCTTTTTACTTTTTTTCTTTTTTAATATTCTTTTTAGGTGTAGATGGACACAATACCTTTATCTTATTTATGTTTTTATGTGGTGCTGAGGATCGAACTCAGCACCTCACATGTGCTAGGCAAGTGCTCTACCACTGAGCCACAACCCCAGACCCCGTTTTACTTTTTGAAAAAGGATCTTGCTAAGTAGCTGAGTCTGGCCTCAAACTTGCCATCCTCCTGCTTCAGCCTCCTAAATTGCTGGGATTACAGGCATGTACCACCATACCAGGCTCTCTGACTGAGTTTGGATCCTTACCAAATGCAAGTGATCATGAGGACTCCCTTGCTTTGGCAAACTACAAATAAACAACCTTTGCATATTCTGATTTGGATGGTCTTTGTTCATTTCTACTCAACTAAGTCTAACCTGCTCCCTGGCACACCTCATGACTCCTAAATAGCCTCCCTCTTCAACCCCTACCTTCACCGATAGTGTAGGCTGATTCCAATCACAGCCATGCATCACCTAGAGATGGGGGGCTACATTCTGAGAATGCATAGTTAGGGGATTTCTTCATGATGTGAACATCACAGAGAGTACTTAAGTGATAGACCGACAGATTTGGCTCCATGGAAATGTCACAGGTCAGGCTATATGAGCAATGACTAAACAGACTCCATTTTGCTCTGAGACTCCATGTTATGTAGGAAATGCTTCTCCCAGGGAATGCCCCACCTCTGTACCCACCAACAATTGCTTAGCTTCTCTATGAGAACACCCTGCCTCTGTACCCATCATCCATTACTTAGCATGACATGTTTAGCAATACAAAATGACAATTCTTATATGATGTGTGATGAAAAATTGTTCTCTTTTGATTCCTAAACAATGCACCATGTGAACGGTGATGTCAACAACGATTGTGTGGATGTTAGTAACCATTCTTTAGTTTGTATCTAGGTAAGGGTTGTTTTGACCCACTTCCCCCTCTGCTGATGATTTCATGATGTTAGTTTATAATTTTGAATCATAGCAACAGACACTTATGATTGATGTGATGTTTGATATGAGAATCCCTGCAACCCTGTGGTCGGGGCTGTTCTCCCAGTGGCCATTTTTTGGCACATTGTGTGAGATAATCAGCCGGCCGGCTTAATAAAGACTCTCAAATTTGGACTTCTCAGTGGTGATTGGTCTGTTATTAAGTTGTGCCCCATAACATTTGGAGGCCCCAGCGAGATGCCCGCTGCCCAGTAGATAATCACTGCTTACTACTGACCTGGAAACTCCTGTGGAGGGGAGAGGCCACAGTGTTGCTCCTAGGAGAAGGCCTCTGAGAGACAGTTCCTCAGTCCCAGGCTGCACAGTCTGTGAAGCCCAGCCCAGGATTGAACTAAATTCTCCCAGAGGGTCACCTATTTCTGCACGCCTGGGGGTCCTGGCAAATCTGTTTCTGGCAGATCCAGTATCTGGATCAGGCTGGACACAGAATTACTTCCTGAGTCTGGGACTGTGGCAAGACGTTGCCCAGGCCTTCTGGTCTGGAATCAGGAGTGGCCATTTGTCATTGTCTTTGGTGTCTTACCTGTTCTGTTTCTTAGCCTTTTTCTGTTTTTTGATGTCCTTGAGTGTGAACATGGGTCAATCTCCCTCATGTTTGTCACATACCCCTTTCAATGCATATTGACCACTTTCCAGAAATTCCAGAGAAGGGCCACTAATGATGGGACCTGCTGTGACGTCTTTTCTCTCACTAAATTCTGTGAGAGAGAATAGCCAATTTGCACGCTCAGATGACCCCCTCAGGGGACCACCAAATTGTCTTTGGGCAGCCTGAACATCCTAATCAAATGCCTTATATTCAAATTTTTAAAAAATTATTAAAAAGATTTTTAACAATGTTCACTAAAGCTTACATTAAAATGTAAACTGCTGCCAACAGGAACTCCCAACTATTGGAGTTGGTCCACCAAAATGCCAGGCTAAAATTTTGATGACTGCCATCCAAGAGACCAGAAAAACCAGTTTAGAACAAGACCCCAACCTGAGGGGGCTCTTCCAAGGAGACCAATGGAAGCAAGCTCCCTTGCTGTCTCTTCAGGACACTCCTTCAGGGAGGGATAGGGCATAACCTTGTCTATATTCTCTTAACTCTTTTCTTTTTGGTACTGTGGATTGAACCCAGGGGCACTCCACCACTGAGCCATATCCCCAGCCTATTTGTATTTTATTTAGAGACAGGGTCTCACTGAGTTGCTTAGGGCCTCGCTAAGTTGCTGAGGCTGGCTTTGAACTCGTGATCCTTCTGCCTCAGCCTCCCAAGTGCTGGGATTACAAGCATGTGCCACCGTGCCCGGCTATATTCTCTTAACTCTTTTGATCTCTGATGATTGGGATTATCAGGATGGAGGCCAAAAAGACTTTCAAAATTCTGTTTTTTGAGTTCATAATTTCAATCTGGTGTGCCTAGGTTAATTTTTGATCAGACCTATTTTATCCAACTATAAAGTTTTCTTAATGCTCTGTTTCATTCAGAGGCCAATTTACAAGGGTAAACTCTTAATCTAATGTTTTTTTTTTTTTTAAATAACCTATAAGACCTTTGTCCATCTGTTTATTTTATGTATATGTACACCAGTGTATTGTCATGTCTACATATGTTTGGTACCAAAATTGACACATGAGCTCATAAATTAAAATTTAAAAAATGGATCCAAATGCCTTTGATTCACATAATTTAAAAGGTTTTTAAGTTGGGTAAACAAAAGTATGTCTTTCAAGTTACTAACAGTTTTGTTTCTAGGTGGTCAAAAAATGATAGAATGTTAATTTTATAAAATGTCTAGTATTCAGTGTTTCTAAATTTTTCTTCAACAGGGAAGAAATGACTGATATGACCCAATACACTTCTCTGATATCTTGGTTTTTAAAAAGTAACTAAATTAAATTTGACATATATGGGATTGATGGTGATGTGTTTGTTACAGACATCTGATTGGTTTAGAGTTAAAATGCTAACTGTTAAATATAACATCAAGTACTCTTAACTCCTTAAATTCCATTGGGTAACATACTTAAAACATTTTTGGTGTTTTCATAAATTGGTAAATAAAAAGAGGGTTTAAAATTACTTTATGTTGCCAGGCGTGGTGGCGCAACCCTGTAATCCAAGCAACTTGGGAGGCTGAGTCGGGAGGCTGAGTCAGGAGGATCGCAAGTTCAAAGCCAGCCTCAGAAACTTAGCGAGGCCCTAAGCAACACAGTGAGACCCTGTCTCTAAATAAAATACAAAATAGGGCTGGGGATGTGGCTCAGTGGCCGAGTGTCCCTGAGTTCAATCCCCGGGTCCAAAAAAAAAAAAGAAAAATTACTTTATGTTATCACTAAAAACAAGGTTACTAAAAGTTTCAACAGGTATTAGTCTATATAAAGTGTCCAAAAGTATCAAGAATATTTCAAATGAAGTTCTATAAATAAGATAAAGTATTTCATCAAAATAGAGTAATTTATCTGAATTCAGAAATTTACAAGGGTTGTTTCAAAATATAAGAAAGGGAATCAAAAGATTAAAAAATTAAAAGGTTCTAGGTATAAAAATGTATTTAGTAAAAAATGTTTCTAGGTAAAAAAGTCATTATGTGATAAAATAAAGTTGTAATAGATCTAAGTAAACAACAAGAGGATCTAATTAAGTGATTAAAAAAGTGTAAATTAAGGGCCGGGCACAGTGGCGCACGCCTGTAATTCCAACACTTGGAAGGCTGAGGCAGGAGGATCACAAGTTCAAAGCCAGCCTCAGCAACTTAGCGAGGCCCTAAGCAACTCAGTGAGACCCTGTCTCTAAATAAAATACAAAATAGGACTGGGGATGTGGCTCAGTGACCACGTGTCCCTGAGTTCAATCCCCGGTTCAAAAAAAAAAAAAAAAAAAATTATCTAAATAAAATACAAAATAGGACTGGGGATGTGACTCAGTGGTGGAGTGCCCCTGGGTTCAATCCCCAGTTCCAAAAAAAAAGAAAAGTGTAAATTAAGGGTAAATTTTAAAATGTTTATATATACATACATATATATATATAACACAACAGTTAAAACTATTCAAGGTAGGGCTAGGGATATAGCTCAGTTGGTAGAGTGCTTGCCTCACAAGCACAAGTCCTGAATTCAATCCCCAGCACCGCATTAAAAATCAAAAAACAAAAACAACTATTCAAGGATTTTTCCTAAGGTTAAATATTAATGTACCGAAATAAACCAAATTATTGGTCAATAAAATGACCAATAATTCTTAAAACATTAATTTACTCTTAACATTGTATCTGTTAATTTTTTTCTCTAGAACAACTAGTCTTAAAAATTGGGGTTTGTACAACTCTGGTTAAACAGCAGTTACTATTTTAGGAGTATTGTGCTACATTACAAAGTCTAAATTTTCTTTAAAAGCTAAACCTGATAAATATAAAAATTTCAATGTAATTATAATGCTATTACTCTTCTTTATATATTGAATGTGTTCATATCTTCCAGGTATACAAGTAAAAGGTTTAAAAGTAAAAGGTTTAAAAGAACATTTTATCAAGGTGGTCTTCTCCAACCTAAACTTGTAATGGTAATTTTCAACTTATAAAAATACCAAATTTTATTGGGGTTTTATTTATATCATTTAATGTTCTGGAACTGGACCTGAACCTTATGTTACCTTCTACACTGGGATAAAAATGTAAATGTATTTCCAAAAGACCATGAGAACCTGAAATGATTTGTTTAAACGTTAATATTATGAAACAGGAAAACATTTTGCCACTTTTTACATGAAAGAAAAGTTAAAAACTCTCCCAGTTTTTCTCTGATTCATGTTTTAGATATAATGTTATATTGTGTAACTAATGTTCATATAGACTCAGGAAACAATATATGTAAACTTTGTAAAATGACATTTAAGAAAGAGACAAAGATCAACTTCAGAACTAGACCACTTTACCCAGATTTGTGAAGAGCCCCGCCTTCCCTGAGATAAGGCTCTACCTCCCACCTTACTACATGTTAGAGTGACTCCAAAATAAGTCAGACTTCAGGTCATTTAAAGTTATGTTCAAAAGATTGCTTTTTTTGTTGTAAAATTGATCTCAAACAGGGGCTATAATATATAGCACAGCCAAAATTTAAGATAGCTATTACACAACTAAATATGATTTTAATGTTGTTACTTCCATTTTGTATTTTCCTTGTACACTTTGTAACTGTGGACTGATTAATGTTTTGCAGAGGTACAAAGAACAAACAATCTGAATTAATAGACTTGAATTAAATAACAGTGGACAAATAACTGTGAAGTCATAGACATTAAAGTTACAGCCCAGTACTCTTACTGTATGACTGGTGAGACTGACTTGATAGATGTTTAAGATTAAGACTTAAAGATTGAAAATCAATATTTGGCTCTTTTCCTCAGAGTTAGCCTGAACCCAGGAAACAAAAGAACTTCTCTAAGGAGCTTTGCAACTCTGGGCCACATGACCTCCTGATCAGGGAGATTGATGAGATCTCTAGAGGATAAAAAGCCAATCAGTGCACCTGCTACAGAAGAGGGTCCTTGGAAAAGGGAGACATCCCTAGTGCTTCCAAATCAAGCCACCTCATCATGGAGACCCTACACAGTGAATGGCACTAAAGGAGCTAAGACCCCTATGGGAACTCAGATGACTCTTAA
The DNA here is from genome assembly GCA_020662805.1 of Glaucomys volans. NCBI lineage: Eukaryota > Metazoa > Chordata > Mammalia > Rodentia > Sciuridae > Glaucomys > Glaucomys volans. The sequence goes on along the minus strand of JAJEJO010049996.1, from coordinate 633,365 downwards.
CAACAGATAGGAGCAAGGTCAATTTGACCAGCTTGATCTTAAACACCTAGCAAAAACAGTTAAAACCAAAACAAGACATTTTAAAAACAAAACTATAGTTATTTTAATGTACCTTGAGATGTACACTTGTGTAAGCCCCCCAAAATAAGTAAAACTGGAGGTGACAAAAAGCTTCTTAGACAAAAATGCCTGATAACTCTCAAGAGAAACTGCCAGAGTTATAAGTTTTTAGTCAGTTTAAGGTCTACAGATCTTCCTAACCTCCCATACAGGTAGATTTAATCAATGTTTGTAAGTATGATTATCTAGTGCCCTAAGTAACAAAAATAAAGGGATCTCTACTAAACAAAGAGATCATGACAATAAAAAGATATTTTACAAAAATCAAATGACATTAGGTAACAACTAAATATTCCTTTTATCTCTGATAATGTTAAAGATTTACAAATAAAGGCCTTATCCTCTCCTGCCTTGTTAGACTTTGTTAGTCCTTGTTATGGGGACAGCATCTCAGCTCTTACACCTCCTGGTAAGAGATTATTGATTTCTATTGTCTTCGTGATATTCATTGACATGTTTCAGATGCTATTTATTTTGTGCTCATGGTTTTTTATTCCTTTCATAGAACCAGACTTTCACCTCCAGAAAAATCCAATTTCTAAAAAGGGACTCCAAACTACTTGCTCCACCCCACATCAACACCTCAGCTCAAAGCCCCAAAAGCAGGCATCACCCTATTCCCTTACAGCAGTAAGTCCCTAAAATTAAAGGGGTAATTAAAAAAATTAAAAAGACAATCAATATGGATAGCAATTGGGTTAAATCATAAAAATAAAGGCCGGGGCTGGGCTTGTGGCTCAGTGGTAGAGCGCTTGCCTAGCATGTGTGAGACAGTGGGTTTGATCCTCAGCACCCTATAAAAATAAATAAAGTTAAAAAAAATTAAAAATTAAAAAAAGTCCCCTGAAAACTAAAAAAAAAACTTTAAAAAAATAAAATAAAATAAAGGCCAAGGGCTGGGGATATAGCTCAGTTGTTTGAGTGCCTGCCTCACAAGCACAAGGCCCTGGGTTCAATCCCCAGCACTGCAAAAAATAAAATAAAATAAAGGCCAGTTTGGTTCCAGAAAGTTGAAGGCAAATGACCTCTGAAAAATTAAAATGTTAATGCTTCCAGAGCCCTTCCTCCACCCTTACCAAGATAACCTGTGTCTATTCCAACCTGTTGCTAAGTCTCTCCAACAGGTTCAACCTACAGGGGAACCAGCCCCAAGAGACCATTGATTTCCAACACCCATTCCAGCCAGAAGACTACATCTACATCAAATGGCTCCAGAGAGAAGGACTAATGCCTGTGTAAAGTGGAGGGGACCTTACTCACAGCATGGATTCATCACATCTGAGTCAAGACTACAGAAAAATGAACAGCCCTCAGAGACCACAACACCCTCTAAAGATAAGACTGAAAAGTGTAATCATGTTTTTTCACTTGCTTAGACTATATTACAAGGCCCAAGCTACCAAAACAACATATTTTGTCAGTCAAATTAATGTATATGCATGGCCACTGCAACCCCTTACCTAATTTAGAAGACAAATCAAGTATTCTTACACCTCTACTGTGGTACCTGGGACTTCCTCAGGCCCATATGACAACCATCTTGTGCCCCCTGAGGAAGCATAATTTTCTTATACGTCAGGAGTAACTCCTTGCCTGGAGTTGAAGGAGTAACTCCTTCAACTTTTTGAGATTACCAAATGGGATGAATCTGGGTTCCTGTTCATGTGATTCCCCAGGTGTACTATTATGATGGGGAGGAAGGAAGGAAACCTATGGGGCTAATATCTAAATGAGTGGCCCCTGTCTTAGTTCCCCTCCTAGTGGGAATAAATATAGCTAGCTCCATAGCTATAGGGACCACTACGCTCATTACAGGAAACCAAGATTTCAAAACCTTAAGTAGACAAATAGATCTGAACTTAAGTGAATCAAAATACTCTGTAAGCCACTTAAAAAATTCCCTTGATTCACTTGCTGAGTTAGTTTTACAAAACAAAAGAGGGTTAAATTTGCTGTTTTTAAAATAAGGAGAATTATGTATGGCCTAGGGGAAACCTGTTGTTTCTATACTCACCACTCAGGTGTCATTTGTGATAGTTTATCCTTGATTAGAAAAAAGCCTCAAAAAAAGGGGGGTAGGGGGGAAAAGCTGAAAACCTAAAGGAAATTGGTACCAAAATCTGTTCTTTTGATCCCCATGGTTAAAACTCTAACAACTGTGATGGCGGGACCTCTCATCCTAGTTATGTTGTGGCTTTTAATCGGGCCATGCCTGGTAAACTCTTTAACTAAACATGTTAAAGATTCAATCTGTTAAGGTAATGGTGTTACACGCCCACCACAATCACCTATGCACTATGCACTAATAATGAACCAATGATTTGATTATGTACATAAAACAAGTGGGGAATGTGACAGGCCAACAGATTTGGCTCCATGGAAGTGTTACAGGCCAGGCTATTTGGGCAATGACTAAACAGACTTCATTTTGTTCTGAGACTCCATGTTATGTAGGAAACGAGCTTCTCCCATGGGAATGCCCCACCTCTGAACCCGTTATGATTACTTAGCATGACATGTTTAGCAATACAAAATGACAATTCTTATGTGATGAAAAATTGTTCTCTTTTGATTCCTGTTTCTCCTAAGCAATGCACATGTGAACGGTGATGTCAGCAATGATTGTGTGGATGTTAGTAACCTTTCTTTAGTTTGTACCTAAGTAAAGGTTGTTTTGACCCACTTCCCCCTCTGCTGATGATTTCATGATGTTAGTTTGTAATTTCAAATCATAGCAACAGACATTTATGATTGATGTGATGTTTGGTATAAGAACTCCTGCAACACTGTGGTCAGGGCTATTCTCCCAATAGCCATTCTTGGGGCGTTGTGTGAGACAGTCAGCTGGCCGGTTTAATAAAGACTCTCAAATTTGGACTTCTCAGTGGTGATTGGTCTGTTATTAAGTTGCGCCCCATAACACTTACACAAATTAAGAGCCTAAGTTACTGCATGACATAATTTTTTTTGTAGGGAAATAAGGTAAGGGGAGGAGAAGGGAAGAGAGGAAGGGAGGAAAGGGAAGAGAAGGAAGGAGATCTCCAACACAGGTCAGCATGCAATCATCTTTTATTTTTCCATTCTTATTCTTTCTTCTCCCCTTCTACATATGACTTTAGTCTTTTATACCCCTACAGACAAAGAAGGCAAAAAGCCAATGGCAATGAATTCCCAGGCAAAGCAGGCAAATCACCAACTGCAACGGCTAGGGCAGATAACCACTCCTTGAACTGTATCTTAATCTACCCTAGACTCAAACATTTTGTGCTCTGTCCTTTCTCAGGGCCAGAGAAACATTCTTGTTTGCAAGCAATGTTCTCTCTATCTGTTTCTGACCTCTTGCAGAAAATCCTGTTTGCAGGCAATTCCCACCAAGGACTACAAAGTCCCTAGTTTGTAAGAGCACCTGTAGTCAAAACTCCTGATTTCTCTCTTGGTAGAAAATCCCGTTTGCAGGCAGATTCCACCAAGGACTACAAGGTGGCTTGTTTGCAAGCACACCTGTAGCATATAAGTCTTGATTCCCTACATCTCCTCCGCTCTGATTTAGAAAAAATGCAAAGCTGAAGCCATTTGAGAAGCCCTTTTGTTCAATTGTTGTCATTTCTTTTAGTGCCAGAAGACTACATATAAAACAACAAATAAGAAAAATTATTATAACATTGCCCAATGAAATAGACAACACAGTAGAAATATGACCCAATGGATTAAGATTAGCAATACTAGTAGTAAGTCCTTGAATGATATCAGACCCAGCAATATTGGGCAACGTTTTACTAAATGTGTCCATTATAGTTTTTTTTTTAAATTTTATAATTTTCACAGTTAAATTTTGATGTCCATGTAATTGTTTTTTAACTTTATCCCAAGAGTCACTAATATTATAAAGTATAGGAATTACATAAAAATGAGAAGAAATCCAGTCACATTTTAAAACACTTTGTGTGGACAAAAGTGTCACTTGATCTCCAAGCCAGGCTACCGTCTGCTGCAGGTTAAGCACATCTGTAGCTAACTGAGAGTCCAAGTCCTTTTGTTGTTGCCATAGTAAGCATCTAAAGGAGTAGGTGCTGCATGAGGAAGACTTGAGTTAGCAGTAATAATAGCACACATTAAGAGAAATAAAGTCCCGGCTCCTGGATCTGGGTCAGGAGCCATAGCTGTTGCTTGATCTTTAAGGCTTTTGATGTCTCCCCAGGTGTGGTCCACCACCAGGAAGAGGCTGGCCATTCAGCGATAAATTCTCCATCTGTTGAGTCAGGGGCCTGGACATGAGGCTGAATGTTCGTGGCCGGTACCCTCAGAGATTTTTCTGTAGTTCCTGGAAAGACACAAGCAAATCCTTTGCCTTGGGTTAGCAATGGTTGTGGACCATGTCGTGTGTTAGTTAGTGGGTCCCTCAGGGTGGCATTAGAGCACCCCAGTGTTTATGAATAGGAGAGAGACCTTTATCATCAAAGGTGAGAAAATTTAATGTAGAAAGGACTAGCACAATCAAATTTAAAGTAAAATGCAGGGGTGTATTTTCCCCCTCTTTTTTAAACTGGAGTTTGAGTATTTTATTAGTTTATTTAATGATTTTTTGGCCTTTGGGATTGTAGGGTATATTTGTAATGTGTTTAATATTGAAACGTTTTAGAAAATTTTGTAAGGTAGAGGCAGAGCCTTAGTTTAGTTGAGGCAGGGCTCCTTATAAATCTTAGATTAATCATTTTTGCTTTGAAGCCAATCTTGTTTTTTTTGTTATGAACAGCTTGATTAAGCTTGTAGGTCCAGTGAGGGTTAAAGGAGGACTGTAAAATATAGATTTATAAGTTTAAAAAGTTATGTTACTAACTTTTACTTGTATACGTTTTATTTATTTATTTATCTGTGTATATTGTATTTATTTACTTATTAGCAAGTTAAAGACTAAGTAAACTTTACTTTTTGTATTTAGGGAAGTTATAGAAACGAGGACATCTATGTAGTTTTTTTATAGTTGCTAAGTGTAACGTTAGGAGCTCTGTGTAGCTCTTAAGAAAGTTTACTGTTTAAAGTTGCTACAAGGCAGGCAGGAACTGGAGAAATGGAGCTGGTGAAACATTGTTGCTGTTTAGTAAAAGAATTTCTTGCTGGGCGCACACCTGTAATCCCAGCACTTGGGAGACTGAGGCAGGAGGATCGCGAGTTCAAAGCCAGCCTCAGCAGCTTAGAGAGGCCCTGAGCAACTCAGTGAGACCCTGTCTCTAAACAAAATACGAAATAGGGCTGGGATGTGGCTCAGTGGTTGAGTGCCCCTGGGTTCAATCCCCAGTACCAAAAAGAAAAAGAAAAAAAAAAGAACAGTAAGTGTTTTCCCAATGTTATCTCATGATCAGACAACTAGAGAAGTCTTCAACCTGAAGATTCTGAGAGCTGTGAGAAACAGAAGGTCTGGTGGTCCATTTTCAGAACACAGTATTCATGTAAAATGAAGGGGGATATAAGAAAGGCAGCTGGGAAATGCTAACCAGAGCAATTAGACAGACCACAGAAATTAAAGGTATACGAATAGGAAAAGAAGAACTCAAGCTGTCACTATTTGCTGATGACATGATCCTATATTTAGAGGATCCAAAAAACTCCACCAGGAAATTTTTAGACCTAACTAATGAATTCAGCACAACAGCAGGATATAAAATAAACACACATAAATCAAATGCATTTACCTACATAAGCGATGAATCATCTGAAAGTGAACTGAGGAAAACAACTCCATTCAAAAGAGCCTCAAATAAAATAAAAATATTTGGGAATCAATCTAACTAAAGCCGGGCGCAGTGGTGCATGCCTGTAATCCCAGCACTTGGGAGGCTGAGGCAGGAGGATCGTGAGTTCAAAGCCAGCCTCAGCAAGGCCCTCAGACTTAGCAAGGCCCTAAGCAACTCCGTGAGACCCTGTCTCTAAATAAAATACAAAATAGGGCTGGGGATGTGGCTCAGTGGCCGAGTGCCCCTGGGTTCAATCCCCAGTACCAAAAAAAAAAAAAAAAAAAAAAAAAAAAATCTAACTAAAGAGGTGAAAAACCTCTACAACGAAAACTACAGAACATTAAAGGAAGAAATTGAGGAAGACCTTAGAAGATGGAAAGATCTCCCATGTTCTTGGATAGGCAGAATCAATATAATCAAAATGGCCGTACTTCCAAAGGTGCTATACAAATTTAGTGCAATTCCAATAAAAATTCCTATGACATTCCTCACAGAAATAGAAAAAGGAATCATGAAATTCATATGGAAGAACAAAAGACCCAGAAGAGTCAAAACAATCCTGGCAGGAAGAATGACGCAGGAGGCATCACAATACCAGACCTTAAACTCTACTATAGAGCAATAGTTACAAAAACAGCATGGTATTGGCACCAAAATAGACAGGTAGACCAATGGTACAGAATTGAGGACCCAGAGACAAACCCACATAAGTACAGTTATCACATACTAGACAAAGGTGCCAAAAACATACAGTGCAGAAAAGACAGCTTCTTCAACAAATGGTGCTGGCAAAACTAGGAATCCATAAGAAATTAAATTAAATTAAACCCCTATCTCTCACTCTGTACAAAAATCAACTCAAAATGGATCAAGGATCTAGGAGTGAGACCTGAGACTCTTTGCCAAATAGAAGAAATAGTAGGCCCGAATCTTCTTCATATTGGCTTAGGACCAGACTTTCTCAACATGACCACCAGAGCGCAAGAAATAAAAGGAAGAATCAATAAATGGGACGGGTTCAAACTAAACAGCTTTTTCTCAGCAAAAGAAACCATCAAGAATGTGAAAAGAGAGCCTACAGAGTGGGAAAAAATCTTTTCCACACACACTTCAGACAGAGCACTGATCTCCAAAATTTTTAAAGAACTTACAAAACTGTACACCAAAAATGCAAAGAGCCCAATCAATAAATGGACTAAGGAACTGGGCAGACACGTCACAGAAGATGATATACAGGTGATCAACAAATATATGAAAAAGTGCCCATCATCTCTAGTAATTAGAGAAGTGCAAATTAAAACCACCCTAAGATTTCATCTAACTCCAATTACAATGGCTATTATCAGGAATACAAGCAATAACAAGTGTTGTTGTGGATGTGGGGGAAAAGGCACACTCATACATTGCTGGTGGAGTTGCAAATTGGCGCAGTCACTCTGGAAAGCAGTATGGAGATTCCTCAAAAAGCTTGGAATGGAACCACCATTTGACCCAGCTATCCCACTCCTCGGTTTATACCCAAAGGTCTTAAAATCAGCAAAGTATAGGGATGCAGTCACATCTATGTTCATAGCTGCTCAATTCACAATAGCTAGATTGTGGAACCAACCTAGTTCAATTGAACCAACCCTTCAATTGAAGAATGGATAAAGAAACTGTGGTATATATACATAATGGAATATTACTCAGCCATAAGGAAGAATAAAACTATGGCATTTGCTGGTAAATGGGTGGAGTTGGAGAATACCATGCTAAGTGAAATAAGCCAAGTCCAAAAAACCAAAGGCCGAATGTTTTCTCTGATCAGTGGATGCTGATACAGAAGGGGGGGGTGTTTATGGAGGGGACAAGAAAAGAATGGAAGAAGTATGGATGGTATAGAGGAAAATGGGAAAGGAGGGGGTGGGGAAAGGAAAGATAGTAGATGAGACAGACAGTATTACTCTATGTAAGATTATATGAATCGTGTGAATCTACATTGTGAAAAAAAAGATATATTCCCTGCTGTATAATTAAATCAAAATGGGTTCTATTGTCATGTATAATTAAAAAGAACCAATAAAAATGAATAAATAAATAAGAAAGGCAGCTGGAGAGGAGACAAGAATGGAAAGTTACAAGCCGTTGACACCCCAGCCAAAAAACTCACAGCCCCTTGACAAACAGGAGGTGAGAAGCGCCACCTGACCAACAGAGAGAAACTGTGTGCCAAAGGCACTCAATCCAAGGGGACTGCCCCACCACAAGAGAACAAAGGGAAGCAAGGGGAGGTGGGACAACTAAAGGACTACTTCTTTAAAAAGCCCAATAGGAGGCAGTAAAACCTAGGGGACATTCCAGAAGACTGCACATCCCATAATACCCAGCCAGTGAGGAAATGGGGGAGGGACCTTGCATGGTAGGGGATAAAATGCAGGTTGTACCCAATCTGTGGGTCCCTGATCACCAGGCACCCAATCTTGCAAGACCCTCATTAAAGTAAAGCCTCATTTTTGCTGTACCTTGTGTCTCTTCCTCCATTCTTTGGGCTTGGACAGGTGAGTGTGTTTCTCATAGAATGGCCAGACCATCATAATCTAGTGATCACCAAACTCATGTCATCACTACATGTCTTCCCATACTCACCCTCACCCAAGTTTCCTTTAAAAGAAGAGCCCAAGAAGCTGGGTGTGCAGACCTATATGCCCAGCAACTTGGGAGGCTGAGGCAGGAGGATCATAAATTCAAGGCCAGACAAGGCAAATTAGGGAGATCCTGCCTCAAAATGAAAAGTAAAAAGAACTGGAAATGTAGCTCATGGTAGACTGCCTGGGTTCAATACCCAGTACCCTCCCCTCCAAAAAAGAGCCCAAGACCCCCAAGATGCAGCTTAGAGACAGCCCACATTCTCCCTCAAATGCGTACTCCTTGTTTTCTTACATAAATCTCCGTGTCCAAGGTCTGACACATTTAGAAATTCTTTTCTATCGTAGTTGTCAAGGACCCTGTCATTCTGAGTTCAGGTCCCCTGTCCTGAACCTCCTCAGACCACCTCCAATGACCACTCTATGCACTTATTTAAGATTTTGAATTAACACAAAACTAGAGGTCAAGGATTGCAATGCAAATAGTTAAAGGCAGAACCCAGAGTCAAATAATGTGATGGAAGAATCTAACCTCTTTACATGGAATGGAAGAAACTGAACAGGAAATCCCCCATTAGGGTAGAGAGGAGTGCTGCACCATGAATGGACAGGAAGCTGTTCTAGTAGCAGTTCTCAAATGTTGTCATGCTCAGGACACAATTCCTACTCATCTTTCAGGACTCTAATGAACTTTTTCTTTTCTTTTCTTTTGGTACTGGGGATTGAACCCAGGAGCACTTAACCACTGAGCCACATCACCAGTCCTTATTTTTATTTTGAGACAGGGTTTCGCTAAGTTGCTCATGGCCTCACTAAATTGCTAGGTTGGCTTTGAACTCACAATCCTCCTGCCTCAGCCTCCCAAGCCCCTGGGATTACAGGTGTGTGCACCGCACCTGGCTGAACTTTTTCTTATTTATGTATACTTACTGTGTTACAAACTAATACTAAAAACTCTAGAATATTCCAGATGGTAGCATATGTCTGTAATCCCAGCTACTTGGGAAGCCAAGGCAGGAGGTGAATCACATATATCACAGGTCTGCCTCAGCAATTTAGTGAGAGCCTGTCTCAAAGTGAAAGTTAAAACTTAAAATGGGGATGTAGCTTCCTTGTGGAGAACCCAGGTTCAATCCCCATTGCTGGGAAGGGATGGGGGTGAAAGGATGCTAAAGTATTTGCAACCTGATTTTTAAAATAGTGACACTGCTGCTGGTGATGTAACTCAGTAACAGAGTGCTTATCTAGCATGCCCCACATCCTGGGCAATCCTCAGTACATATTAAAAAAAGAACACTGGGGAATGATATTTGTTAAATCCTATTGTTATACTGTGTGTGTGTACTAATAAATAACAATCAATCTCATCATTATGTAACAATTATGCACCAATAAATATAGGGAAAAAACTGGCAATAGGCATAAATGACACATTTATTTTTATTTATTTTATTTTTTTTAGTCATCAGTGGATCTTTATTTTATTTTATTTTATTTTATTTTATTTATTTATTTATTTATTTTTTACTCTGTGATTTGGTTTATTAAGACTTATGGGGGTGGGAGGATAAGTATATACCTTTTAGTTTTAATATTATACATGCAGATATTGTCCTTTTTGATAACAAATCAGTTCCACACACATTGATGTCTCTTGATCATTTTCATTTCTGGTCCCTTCAGTTGGAGATATTTATCATGCATCAATATGTTGACTTATCATAACATTCAATCTCCTTATCATGGTCTGGAATTACCACCAGGCCTGGAATGGTCCTCACTCCTGTTTGCTTTCTTTTTTTTTTTTTTAATTTATTTTATTCACAGTTCATATAATCTTACATATACATAGGGTAATGCTGTCTGTCTCAGTCTACTATTTTTCCTTCC
>JAJEJO010049996.1:588959-618359 GCA_020662805.1 Glaucomys volans | reverse complement strand
TTTTATTTCGTCTTCAAATCTGAAGGTTAGCTTTGCTGGATATAGGATTCTTGGTTGGCAGCTATGTTCTTTCAGAGCTTGAAATATATTGTTCCAGGCCCTTCTAGCTTTTAGGGTCTGGGCTGAGAAATCTACTGATATCCATATTGGTTTCCCCCATATGTAATCTGTTTCTTTTCTTTCACAGTCTTTAAAACCCTACCTTATTTTGTACAATAGGCATTTTCATTATAATGTGTCTTGGTGTGGATCTGCTGTAGTTTTGTGCATTTGGTGTTCTATAAGCCTCCTGTAGTTGAGTTTCCCTTTCATTCTTCAGGTTTGGGAAATTTTATGATATTATTTCATTGAATCGCTTGTTCATTCCTTTGGTTTGTATCTCTGTGCCTTCCTCAATCCCGATAATTCTTAAATTTGGTCTTTTCATGATATCCCATAGTTCTTGGAGGTTCTGTTCATGATTTCTTACTATCTTCTCTGTTTGGGCAACTTTATTTTCAAGATTCAATATTTTGTCTTCATTGTCTGAGGTTCTGTCTTCTAAGTGATCTAGTCTGTTGGTGATGCTTTCCATTGAGTGTTTAATTTGGTTTATTGTTTCCTTCATTTCAAGGATTTCTGTTTGGTTCTTTTTCAGAATCTCTATCTCTTTGTTGAAGTGATCTTTTGTTTCCTGTAGTTGCTCTTTCAGCTGCTTATTGGAATGGTCAATCATTGCCTGCATTTGTTGTCTTAACTCATCTTTTGTTTCTCTGATCATTTTAATCATGCATATTCTAAACTCCTTTTCTGGCATTTCTTCTACCATGCTGTCATTGGATTCTATTAGTGTAGAATCTTGGTTTGTTTGGAACATTTTCCTCCCTTGTTTTTTCATGTTGTTCTTGTATCTTCCCCTCTCGCAATGCAGATCTAGGGTATTATAGTTTCTGCCCTATAGGCTTAGTGACCCTATAGTTTTCTGAAACCTCTTCTTTAAGGGGGGGAATCAATTTTAGCAACACCCAGTACAGACAATATGCAGCTGTAAACCAAATAGCCCCTATGAAGACTATTGTTACAGTAGTCTTTTTATTACAATATTGTTACAATATTGTCACAATAAATAGAGAGGATTAGTTCAATTATGATCTACAGTATAACAAACAGATTTGCAATGAGGACTGTAGTTTCTAATGGAGGACAAAGAGGATGGGGAGTGGTGTAGGCTGTAACTGTTAACAGTGTAAGAAAAGAGTATGAAGAAGTTCTAGATCATAGGAAGAGTGAAAGTATAGTCAAAAGAAGTTGGTTGTTAGCATGAGAAAAGTGAGAAAAAACCCTTGAGGAAAGAGGTAAACAAAAGGAAAGTAGAGAGCAAGAAAAGTAAAGAAATAAAAGTTTAAAAGCTCTCACAAAGGAGAAAAAAAAAAACTCCACTATAACCGTCATATACTGTTCAAACCTCCCAATCTTTATAGCCTGAGGCATGAGAGGTACCTGACAATGAGCTTCCAGTCTCCAGCAGGCATCTCAGGATGGGATTTGTCCCACCTAATCCCCCCTTGGCGGATAATCCAAGATGGCTGCACTGGCTTCCAAATGTATTGGTAAATGGGGAGATGCAGTGCAGGGCGTGGTCACTGAGACTGTGTGGGGTGCAGTTGGTCAGGCTGGGCCCCTGGAGGCGGGGTGCTGTCAGTCGGGCTGGTGGTCCTGCAGCTCCTGGCTTTTTTTCCCCAACATGGTGGCAGCCACGTGTAACCAAACCTGTGGGTACTGTGAAGGTGGACTTCCAGGCAACAATAGGCAGCTGGTGATCCACTGATGGTCTGTAGGCTCCGCAGGCTACTGGCGGATGATCAGCAGATGAACCTCGGTTGGTTGGTGATGGGTAGGTGAAAGGCAGGCACTGGGCAGGCCAGAGGGAGGCAAACAGGCAAGTGACAGATGATAGATGGCAGTCAGTGAGCAATGTGCACTCAACTGTAGTTGCTATGCTGGTAGACTGCGGGTGATCGAGGTAGACAAATGTGGCAGAAAGCAGGGGAACAATGAGGAGTAAAGACTGCTTCATGGAGAAACAGATTTTCCTTTTTTCGAATCATGAACAAGGAACTCAGCCTCCCTCTAGTCTGCCATCTTGGATCTGGGTCGGATCTTTATTTTATTTATTTATATGTAGTGCTGAAAATTGAACCCAGTGCCTCACACGTGCTAGGCAAGTACTCTACCACTGCACTCCAAACCCAGGTCCACATTTTTTTAATTAAAAATTTTTTTTCTAATTGGTGAGACACATGAGAGTGGAATGCATTTGACACCTTCTATACAGATGGAGCACAACTTCTCATTCCTCTTGCTCTACATAGTGCTGAGTCACATCAGTAGTGTAATCGTATACGTATATAGAGTAATGTTGCCGGGCGTGGTGGCGCATGCCTGTAATCCAAGCAACTTGGGAGGCTGAGTCAGGAGGATCGCGAGTTCAATGCCAGCCTCAGCAACTTAGCGAGGTCCTTAGCAACTCAGTGAGACCCTGTCTCTAAATAAAATACAAAATAGGGCTGGGGATGTGGCTCAGTGGCTGAGTGTCCCTGAGTTCAATCCCTGGTTCAAAAAAAAAAGAGTAATAATGTCTGTCTCATTCTACCATTCTTCTCATCCCCACTGCCCTATCTTTCCCCTCATTCCCCTCTGCACAATCCACAGTTCCTTTATTCTTCCCATGGAGCAGCTTATCAGAGAAAACATTTGGCAATTGGTTTTTTGGGATGGGCTTATTTCACTTAGCATGATGTTCTCTAGTTCCATCCATTTACCTGCAAATGCCATAATTTCATTCTTCCTTAAGGCTGAGTAATATTCCATGCACACATTTTATTTAAAAAAGAAAAGTGTTGTTATACTTCCCAAAAAGATTATCCAGTGCCATCAGGAGTCAGCCCCACCCTAATCCCCCCTCCCTATAGCCCAACCCTAATCCCTTCCTGCGCCCTATAAAAGTTGACAGGGGAAGAACTACCACACAATTTCCCGGGACCCCGCTTTTAGGAGTAAGGGCAATTGTCGCTGGCCAGCTAAAATAAAGGCTTCTTTTGGCTTTACGTGATTGGCTTGGATGATTTTATTTTCTTTGGGTACAACATTTGGAGGCCCCAGTGAGATTTAATTTCTCCAAGCCCTCACACCTAAATTGGCCTCCTGTGATGGTTGCCTGGGAGCCTCCACCTGAGTAGAGGGAAGCTCCTGAGAGACATGTCTCAGCCTCACTCTTGGGGGGACCCCAGCTCATCTTCAGGATGCCCTTCTGGATGAAGCCACCTGGCATCCTGTATTGGTGAGTCGACTATCTGTATCTGGGGGACGTGGTCAGGCTGGACGCAGCTGCTTATACCAGTCCCAGGTCAGGGTGAGACGTCGTTCCTGGCTCCTGGTAGGCCTCCTCATGAGGCCTAGTCTGGTGAACCCCCTCGTGGGTTCAATCTGGTGGGCCACCCCGTGGGGTTCAGTCTGGTGGGCCCCTTGTGGGCCCAGTCTGGTAGGCCGAATGGAGCCTAATCTGACAGTCGATGTCTGTCTGTCTGTATTTGCTTTATTAGTCTGGTCTGGGCCACGTGGATGGCTGACGTGTAGCCGCAGTCTGGGGCTAGGTCCGATCAGCGTGGGTGGCTAAGGTGTAGCTGCCTTCAGGGGCTGGTCTGCTCGGCTGCGGCACGGCTGGCTGACAGGTAGCCATCTGGAGCTGGTCTGAATAGGCCTCCCTGTGGGTCCTACTCCGGTCGTTGTCTGTCTGTCTGTGTTTGTCTTGTTAGTCTGGTTCATGGCCATGTGTGTTTTCTATGTTTTGGCTTTGCTTTCTATGTAGCATCTCTCTCCAGGACAGTCTACTATGGGAGAGAATCAGTCAACCACGTGCCCCACTGTTCTAACTTGTTTTTTAGCCAAGAACGTGCCACTGACTACGGAGCTTTTGTTAATGGATGTAACTTAAGAAAGATTTGTGAATCAAAATGGTCCACTTTCGAGGTTGATTGGGGCCCTCAGGGCATTGGGCAGCCAAACCATCAGGACCGGGTGCCTTATATTCAAATTTGGATTATGGCTTAAGCATTGCCTTTCAGCTAGTTCGGGAACTAGGAGAGGCTGCGCTGACTTAAATGCACCTTGCGCTGATACCAATCCCTGGAGACTCAGGTAACTTTGCCAAAAGCCAGGGGCCAAGGGAGGGAGAAGATGGCTGGGGGCACCTGCCCTCTCACCCACCAGAGTGGGAGGAGGAACCAGGTCCAACCCCCCCAGTGTTACAACACCCCCACAGTGAAATGTTTTACAATATGTAAATGACATGTGCTCCACCCAGGAGGAATAACGAAAGCCCATTACAGAGCTCTTAAGCATTCAAACCCTGTCCTGATAAAAATGGTTAAAGTGCCTGAGATATCAGGTTTCTGCTGGAAACAAATCTCAAGTAGAACTTAGATTAAAAGGATAATAGAGGAAGCAAAAAACCCAGTAGGAGACCAATTTCCAACCCATGGGAAAAAAAACAAATAGTGTTTTATCTGAGAATAACTAACAGCCGGCCGAGTACTGTTGAGCTCATAACTTTTGGTCAGTCCTATTTTTTATTCAACTTAGATTTTTGAACATCTTGTTACATTGCAATGGAGATAAAACCCTAAAAGGCCTTTGTTTAAGTGTATATTGTGTCCAGAATTCATGTACATGATATTAGAGATTAACATAGCGCTAAAAGAAAAAATGGATCCAGGCATATTTGATTCACGTGATTAAAAATGTTCAATTTAAATTCAGTAAATAAATGAAGGTAAAATATATCTAACCTCACAAGTCTAGGTGGTCAATTAAAAAAAATGTTGATGACTATAAAATGTGTAATATCAATTTTTTTTTAGGCCTTTTCCACAGGAAAGAGATGGCAAATACTATTCAAAATACTTGTCTGATCTTGGTTATTACAGTAAAATAAGTAAATCAGAGTTAATGTATTACACTTTAAATTCCATGGGATAACATGCTTTAGCATTATTGGTGTTTTCATGGATTGGTAAATAAAGGGCTTTGGAATTGTTTTGTTTCTTCCCTGAGAGCAAGGTTACTAAGAGTGAAATCCTAATAATTCATCTAAATTCAGAAATTTCATCAGAGTTGTTTTAGAATACGAACAAGGAAGGAGTCAACAGATGGGAAAGGGAAAGTGGAAAGTTCTAAGTATGAAAATATATACAGTAAAAGGAAAAGGAAAATATTTCTGGGTAAGAAAATCTGTGTGTAGGTAAAGGCAAATTCCAACAAGTTTTTGTGTAACTAAGTAGTTATATGTATGTGAGACCATCAATTAGAAACTGTTTAAAGTTTTCCCCTAAGGTCAAATGTTAATGGGCTAATATAAATCAAAGTGTAATCAATATGTTAAAATGACAAGGATTTCTTTAAATTTTATTCTTTATTGTGGTTAAATAACTGGTAGGGTATTGTGCTATGATGCAGAGCCTAGGGCTTTTTCTTGAAAAACTAGGTTTGGTTGCTCTTTGTATATTCATGTGTCCGTGTCTTCTGGGTACGCAGGTCTTTAGAGCAGGGAATTAGTCAGGCTGCTGTTCTCCAGGTTAGACTTGTCTCCAGGTTAGACTCCAGGTTCAGGCTTGTGGGAATGACAAATTTTATTGGGGGTCATTTAATATTCTGTAACAGAAACTGCTATCAATAGGGTATATGTAAAATTGTTACTTTTTAAATGCAAATGTGAGAGCCAGATTTGTTTAAAGGTTAATATCATGAAACAAAATATTTGGTCTCTTTGCCACGCAAAAGGAAAGTTAAAAGCTCTCAGCCTTTCCTTGATTTGTTTTAAATGCAATATACTGTGTTAACAACTATTCACATAGATTCAGGAAACAATACATGTAAACTGTAAAATGATGTTCTAAGAGGAGGCAAAAATAACTTCAAACCTGGAACACTCTGCCTAAGATTGTAAAAGGCCTTACCTGAAATAAGGGTCTGCCTCCCACCCTGCTACAAGTCAGAATGTTTCCAAAATAAGTCAGCTTCCAGCTCATTTAAGGTTATATTCAAAAGATTGTTTTTTGTTGTAGAATTACTGTGATATCAAATAGGAAATATAATATGTAACTCAGGCAGGATTTAGGATGACTATTACACAAATTAGATTGTTAATTCTATTTTGTATTTTTTCCTTGTGAGCTCTGTAGCTGATACCTAATTAATGTTTTGAAGAAGAATACTAGGCCATCACCTATGAAATAGATGAGACAATAACTGGTGAAACTGACTTGCTGAATGTTTAAGATCAAACTTAAGGATTGAGATTAAAACAAAGGGGCCAAGAAAACCAGTTTTGGTCCTTGCCCTCAGAGTCAGCCTGCATCCAGGGAATGAGAGAGCTTCTCGAACTTTGCAACTCCGGGTCAACACTGCTGCCTTCGCTGCTGCCAGAACTCAAGAGTTTTTGTTCACGCACAGTGGGCAAAAGACACCACCTGGTTTCTGTGTTGCACAGAAAGCTTCGCTGTGTCCAGAGCCGAGGAAACACCGGCTGCCATCGGCCTCCAGGTTGCGGGAACTGCCATGGCCAGAGCAAAAAGCCACTGGGGCCCAGATGCCACCACCACCAGAGCTCGGAGCCATCCAGGACAGAACTCAATCTGAGTGGACACTTCTCAATAACCCGTGCATTCCAGGCTTGTCCTCCAGAGTTGGAGATGCAGCAAAGATTGCTGAGAACAAGGAGGTGCAACAGTGGGCCAGACAGGCTTGGCTCCTGCCCTCCTGGGGCTAATGGGAGTGAGCAAGGACCAGCCTCCCTTTGCCATGAATGGAAGCAAAGAGCTGTCAGCTGTCCACAAGGCAAAAGCCACTGCCTTGGAGCTGCTGGAATCCAGGAGGAGCGCTGCTGCCCACCCCAGAATGCAGAGGCTGCTGGAATGAAGGAGCTGCTGAAATGCAGGAACTGCCACCACCCAAGCACAGGACTCTCACATTCCCCAGGAGTGACCCCTGTGAGAACTTGGCTGATTCTTAAGATACAGGAATAGGTCAATTTGACCAACTTGATCTTAAACACCTAGCAAAACAGTTAAAACCAAACCAAACCATAGACATTCTTGGGCATTTAAAAGAAACAAGAGTTTAATGTAACTTAAGATGTACTTGTGTTAGCCCCTAGAATAGGACTGGAGGCTACAAAAGAGCGATTCTTAGGCAAATGTACCTGATAACTCAAGTTCCCAAATAAAGGCCTCAACCTCTCCAGCCTTTGATAGGCCTTGTTATGGGAACAACTTCTCAGTTCTTCCACCCGGTGAGAGATTGACTTCTACCATGTCATGATTTTCTGTATTAATCTCATTTTGGTACTTATGTCATTTTGTTTCTCTCTCATAGAAGCACCCACCCCAGATGACTTTACAACCTGCTCTTCCCAAGCAGACTTCTGCTCCTCATTGACCAGATTTCTAAAAGGAACTTCAAACTGCTTCCCCAGACTCCGCCCCCTTCCAGCTCAAAGCAGCAAGAGGGGTCGGTGCCCCCTCTCCCTAATTAAAGACAGGCAGTTAGTGTAAAATAAGAAATCTGGTCAAACTGAGGAATGGAACCCATCAGAGTCTGGGAATTTGGAAACTGAAAAATCACTAGTTTCCTAAAGAAGGATTTGTTAATGTAGATAAGACCAGTGGGGAATATTATACTTCCCAGAAAGATTCTCCAATGCCATCAGAGAGAGAGTCAGCTCCACCCTAATCCCCCCTCCCTATAACCCAACCATAATCCCTCCTGTACCCTATAAAAGTTGGCAGCGGAAGAACTACCACACAATTTCCTGGCACCCCACTTTTAGGAGTAAGGGCAATTGTCACTGGCCAACTAAAATAAAGGCTTCTTTTGACTTTACGTGATTGGCTTGGATGATTTTATTTTCTTTGGGTGCAACAGTATATTCCTAAACCCACCCCAAAAATTTCAATACAAAAAGAGGGATTATTTTACATTTTCATAATCTCTTTCATGTCTAGCCACCTAGAAGCCTGCTGGACGGCCATGTCTGTCATCTGTTATGGGCTTAATCTGTTTTGCTGCCATATTCCACAGTCTGTGGAAAGCTCCTTTTTGCATTCATGGGAGAATGAAAGTGCAGCAAGCAAGTAACAACTTGTTGTTTTTGTGAAGCTAGTTTTTGAAGGGTTATGGAAAATAATATTCCTATAAGATAACTCCCCAAGCAAATGGAGGGACGGTGTGACTCAAGAAGTGGGAAAGGAAATTGGCTAAACATTAAACCTCTCTGGGGCTGGGGTTGTGGCTCAGTGGTAGAGCACTTGCCTCAGATGTGTGAGGAACTGGGTTTGAATCTCAGCACCATATGTAAATAAATGAATAAAATAAAGGCCCATTCAACAACTAAACATTTTTAAAAAACAAAAATCAAAAAACAACAACAACAAAAAACCATTAAACCTCTCCCAGTGCATTCCTGACAACAAGGAGCCCTAAAGGAAAAGGGCGGATATGGAATGCTAGGCCCTAAACCTTGACCTTCCCCTTGTTGACCTAATCCTGAGTAACAATGGGCAAGGTTTGAATACTCATCCCTCTGGGTCTGGTTTTAACCTGTACAATTAGTCCCTGATTGGTCCAAATTGCATGTACACAATGATCCCGTCCTCCTCATACCCTATAAACCTGGAATCCCCCTGGAACTGGTGGCCATTTTCCCATCCAGAAAGTGGACCCGAATGGCACCTTGAATCTGCAAAGGAATAAAGGCTTCTCTGAATCCGAGGAGGGCTGCCTCCTGTTTCCTTTTGCACTGAACACTTTTGACCTATGAAACCCTTGAAATTGTACCAGAAAAGGTTCAGTTCTGATGCCGCTGGGTAAGGCCAATGATTCAAGAGACAGCGACAAGAACAGAAAAGCAGAATCCAGTAGTTAAACAGTGGAGAAGCAGCAGCTTTGTTCCCAAAACACCTTTCAAAATAAGCCAATCCCAAAACACTCCAGGTGTCACAGTGGTCAACTTTATGCTTTGACTATAACCCCTGATGCTCAGCCACTACACCTACTTTTTTCAATGGACATGTTTCCTTCTCTTCCTCTCTCTCTGCTCCCCCCTAACCTCTCTCCCTCCCTAATCTCAGGGGAAGCAGAATCACCTTTCTTCCCCATCCTAGGCAGAGGATGTCCTTGAGTACACACCCACCATGGGAATGAAGTAATCCAGACCTGGCTGATGGTACCAGAAGATCTCAGAAATTACTATCTCCCAAATCAGCAAGTTAATTACAACTTCAACAGAGAACACATGGAATGGAGCCTTCGAACCACCTCTTTAAAAGCTCCCTGTTCCTCCTGATGGGCAGAATCACAGTCTCCGGAACAGGAGTCCCGGTGTTTCTCCTTTGCTAGCAAAGCAATAAACCTTTTTTCCTTTTTCTCAAAAACACATGTTGAATATGGAAAATGACAAACCCCAAAATAATGTGGCCTAGGGAGAGGGAAGGAGGGAGACGGCAATCCATTGATCCTTTCCCAATACGTTCTTTCCCAGTGACAAGAAAGGCCCTAGGGAGGAGATAGCCATCAAGTCTGAAATGACACTTTCTGGGAAGAGGTCAAAGCACCGACCCCTCCTTAAACAAAATCTTTTCCAGACACCAACCACTGACCCCGGACCCCCTCCCATCTCGCCCAGTAAAACAGTGCCCAGTGTGCCCAACAATTAAAACCCCCAATGCTGGCTGAGCCACATTTAAAGGGAGAAAAAGGGTCCTTTAATGGGCAGAGCAGGCGAGTAACTGGGAGCAGGCTAGCACCTCCACAGTTCCCAGCACTTGCATGTTGGGGTAGAGAGTTTGTAAAGATAAAAACCACAAAAATCACAGGGACAATTTAACCAGATATGTCAGAAAGACCCTGTTGAGACAGATACTTTGATTACATGAGAGAATTGTTTTGATTAAACATTTCAGAGTCATTTTGTTATACATGGGGCCATAGTCAGAGATGTGGGAAGGCCCTACTGTCCTGTCAACATAGACACAGCTTCAGGAGGCTGAAAGGAAAACATTACAAGCAAGCACACAGTGGAGTCAGGTCAGAACAAAATGGCGTTACTTTGGTTCTTTCATATTTCAAGAGAGTGCTTAAGAAAGTCACCTCTCAGTGTAACCTGTGTAAGTATAAACTCCCCCTTTGGCTGGGGGCTCATTTTCCACCAGAAAAGTAGGTCCATCGTAGGCATCACTCCATTTCTGGATAAAAACTGTGCTGACCCATGAAGTTTGTATCCAGCAGGTCCTTTTGTGCTAACACCCTGTCCTCGTTATTGGATTGGCATCAGGGACAAGAACCAAGCTTTCAACAACACAGGGAGTTTCAGACACACACACAGAGGCTAGGAATGAAGAGGGGGCGGGATGGACTGATGAGGGAGGAATATTCCCTGGGAATAGGGAGAGGTCTCCCAGGAACTCGGGTGCCACCTCTTTTTCTCCTTGGGTGTTCTGGTGTTTCTGGTCATGGTGGCTGGCGGGCATTTCAGGGCAGAGGTTAAGGCCACAAAGGAGACACACATAATAAGAAGACAGAGCAGCCAAGCCTTTCCACCCCTCTCCTGTCACCGTGGGACATCCGTAGGCCAAGAGGAGTCACTGTTTTCAACAGCAGTGGCCCTCAAGTCCCTGAAAGGTAACCTAGACAACTATCGTGAGAACTTACGTGGCAGGGCTGTGGTAACAGAGGCTCATCCATGCTTTGAATACAGTCAGATTTTAGAGTGGACGCCTTTTTCCTCTTCTTCCTCTCTCCCTCCCCCTCCTTAACCTTCCTCTCCCTCCCTGGAGGGATGGTGGGGGAACAGAATTCTTCTCATCCCCCTCCTAGGCTGAGTTATCTGTCCCTGACCACACACCCATCACAGGAATGAGGTAATTCAGACTTCAGGGATGCCACCAGAAGATCTCAGTGAAGGATATGGGAAATCACAACCCTCAAGACGGAAAAATGACAATACCTGGGAAGAAGGCAGAACATGGATCCTTCCCCAATAAATCCTTTCCCAGTGATAAGACAATCCCTGGGAAGGAGATATCCATCAATCCTAAAATGGCAGTCCCTGGTGTTATTAGCACAAAAGGACGGAGACAAATGCAAACTTCACGGATCAGCAAAACCCTTTATTCAGGAACGCAGTCACACCTCTGATGGACCCACTTTCCTGGTGGAAAATGAGCCACTGGCCAAAGGGGGAGTTTGTGCTCCCCTTCTCAGTGTTACACTGAGAAGTAACCTAATTTTTGACAGGGTGTGTCTCATGGAGGGTCTGGGGTCAGCAGTCAGTGGGCCAGATGGAGGGTCTGGTGTTAGTGGTCAGTATTTTTCTCTTTCCCTCCAGGGTCCCATTGTACTGTCACTGAAAAAGGACTTATTTTGGGAAGGATCCTTGCTTTGGCCTCCTCCCAGAGACTGTCATTCTAGGTTTGATGGCGATCTCCTCCAGGGCTTGTCTCCTCCCTGGAAAGGCTGTACTGGGAAAGGGTCGATGCTCTCAGTGTGCTGCCTTCTCCTCACTCCCTCGTCCCAGGCCACACTCTTTTGGGGTTTGTCATTTTCCATATCTAACACCTGGGAAGAGGACAGGCATTGATCCTTTCCCAATAAATCCTTTCCCAGTGACAGTAAATAGTCCCTAGAGGGAAAGAGATAAGCACTGGATGCTGCACTCTGGACCCTCCGCCTGACCCAGTAAAGCAAGTCTCAAATTCTCACCACCTGTTTCCTGAATGCCCAAACTGACACATTCTGTTAAAGAGATGAAGTCATCCCTGAGTGTAATATATAAAAACCCAGACCCCTTCTGTAACCGGGGGCCATTGTCTACCCAGAAAGTTAAGCTCCTTCTGAATAAAAGGCACTGCTGACCAGCAGGCTGCTCCTGAGCCGGTATTCATCTGTGTTTTCATTATGGTGCCGAAACCCTTTGGGTTATTTTGGCTTACACTAAGAAATCTCCCAAATTAACAAGTGTATTATAGCTCCCCCCACTACCTCCCCACGGTCAGGGCTCCCTTGGAATGCAGCCTTTGAATCACCTCTTTAAAAGCCCCCTGTTCCCCCTGATGGGAGAATCACAGCCTCTGGGACAGGAGTCCCTGTGTTTCTCCTTTGCTAGCAAAGCAATAAAACTTCTTTTTCCTTTTCCTCAAAATCCCATCCTCATTGGAACGGGGACATTTGCAGAACTTTTGGTAGCAGTGTTTTCTACAGCAAAGCTGATGGGAGAATAAAAGTGTATTGCACCATAGTGTGACCTCCGGAATTACTGGCTTTTAAGTCAACTGAGCAAGCGAAGCTAGAGGGAGGGTTCTTTCAGGTTTTTCCTTGGTTCAGAAAAGGATCTTGGGGATCCCTGTGACAGGCTGACACATTTGGCTCCATGGAAATGTTACAGGCCAGCTATATGGGCAATGACTAAACAGACTCCACATTGTGTAGGAAATGCTTCTCCCATGGGAACACCTGCCTCTGTACCTCTGAACCCATCATCAGTTACTTAGCATGACAAGTTTAACAATGCAAAATGACAATTCTTATATGATGAAAAATTGTTCTCTTTTTCTTAACCTATGTACCAGGTCAACAGTGACAGTCTAGAAGTTAGTGACCGTTTTTTAACCTGTACCTAAGTAAGGCTGTTTTCGCCCACTTCCCCTTCTGCTTATGATTTCAGATCCCATGATGTTAGTCTGTAATTTTAAATCATAGCAGCAGACATTTTATAATTAATGTGATTTATGGTATAAAAACCCCTACAACCCTAAGGTTGGGGCTGTTCTCCCAAGAGCCATTTTTGTGGGCATTGTGTGAGACAGCCAGCTGGCTGACTTAATAAAGACTCTCAAATTTGGACGTCTCAGTGGTGAACGGTCTGTTCGTCAGTCGCACCCCATAACATCCCCAGGACCCCTGGCATATACTGGAAGAAGTGTCATATTAAAGGATATACATTACTGGGCCCAGCAGGGCATACCTGTAACCCCAGGGATTTAGGAGACTGAGGCAACGGGATCCAAGGTTGAAACCAACCTGGGCAACTTAGGGAGATCTTCAATAACATAGGGAGACCCTGTCTCCACATAAAAATTAAAAGGACCGCGATGTAGCTCAGTGACAAGGCATCCCTAGGTTCAATCCCCAGTTCCAAAAATAAAATAAAAAACAAAAGATACTGCCAGGCGTGGTGGCGCACGCCTGTAATCCAAGTGAGTTGGGAGGCTGAGTCAGGAGGATTGTGAGTTCAAAGTCAGCTTCAGCAATTTAGCGAGGCCCTTAGCAACTCAGTGAGACCCTGTCTCTAAAAAAAAAATACAAAATAGGGCTGGGGATGTGGCTCAGTGGCCGAGTGTCCCTGAGTTCAATCCCTGGTTCCAAAAAAATAAAAAATAAAAATAAAAAAAAAGATACTTACACATTCATGCCAAACCCGGGTCTCGGCCTCTTGCATCCTCCTAACCTGGTGAGCCATGCCATCATATCCTTATATGGAAGTAACACTCTCCTGTTCATTGACAAGCCACCAGCACCTGTTGTTCATATTCCATATTCTTCCCACTGCTATTTATTGCCAGTGCTCATGGACCCTGCACCCAAGAGTCAGGGCTTTCCAGCTTCTCAGGAACAGAGGCCTGGGATAAGATGGTAGGAGAGACGTCCCTGTAACCAGCAGGGAGGGGCCCAGAGACTTAAGCAAGACTTGGGGTCCCCCTATGTTGCCCAGGTGGCCCTGGCACTCCTGGACTTAAGTGATCTTTCTACCTCAGTGTCCTAAGTAGCTGGGATTACAAGTGTCACCACCATGCCCAGCCAGAGCTAGACAGAGTTTCACCTGACTTAGGAATTCCCTGAACTTTGATCATTCAATTGATTGCATTTCTTTGTTGGGATCGCTGAGGCAGAGTCAAACTTCTTATCAGGTCAGAGTTAAGACCTTGAGCTCAGCATTCATACAAAGCAGTCATTTTATTTTATTCTTTTATTTTATGTATTTATTTATTTATTTTTGGTACCAGGGATTGAACTCAGGGACACTCAGCCACTGAGCCATATCCCCAGCCCTATTTTGTATTTTATTTAGAGACAGGGTCTCACTGAGTTGCTTAGGGCCTCGCTAAGT
Source organism: Glaucomys volans (assembly GCA_020662805.1). NCBI lineage: Eukaryota > Metazoa > Chordata > Mammalia > Rodentia > Sciuridae > Glaucomys > Glaucomys volans. The sequence goes on along the minus strand of JAJEJO010049996.1, from coordinate 604,162 downwards.
TGCTGAGGCTGGCTTTGAACTCGTGATCCTCCTGACTCAGCCTCCCAAGTTGCTTGGATTACAGGCGTGCGCCACCACGCCCGGCTTTTAACCTGTCTTAGATGAGCCTTTCTTTCCTTCTTGTGTTTTCCTTGCAGTACTGGGATTGAATCCCGGGGCCTTACACGTGCGAGGCAAGTGTTCTACTACTGAGCTACATTCCCAACCCTTTTTAAAATTTTATTTTCAGACTGGGTCTTGCTACATTACCTAGGCTGGCCTGTAACTTGCACTGCTCCTGCCTCAGCCTCCCCAGTAGCTGTGATCACAGATGTGGGCCACCACACCAGCTCCAATACTGGTTTTAGTTGAATAAGCAAGGTCCGGGTGCACACTCTGACACCAAATCCAGAACATCAGTGATGAGTTGAGAGATCAGCAGGACTTGAGTGGGTGACATTGCAGGTCTTGCCTCTAGCCCTGTTTGCAAATAGTTTGTGCCTCTGAGCTGCAGCCTACGTTTGGGAATGTGTATGTGGGATCCCCCTTTATCTCTGTTCCTTCTATTTGGTCCTTGATTTCTCATTCTGTCACTTTCCTTCCTCAATGTTTCTTTTACTTATAACTGGTTTCTTCATGGGGTATATTTTTCTTCAGTTTGTTTATTGAGAAAAATCATTGCTCAACCCCAGGGCTGTCAAAGCCCCAGCATACTGTTTACCAATTCCAAAGAAAGAATTTGGAGGACTCACCTGAGAGGGTTCAGGCACCGCACTACTCAAGCGCACCTCAGTGGCAGCAGGAGGAACAAGACGTATGGAGGATCACGCTGCCCTGAGCAGGGCAGTCTACACAAGACGGGTGGCATGATGGGTTTCTTCAGATGTCTTAGGAACACATTCCTTTACTTCACCATCAAGGTCCTTCTACTTTGATTTCCACCTAAAGATTGGAGATGAGGGAAGTGGCCAGTTCCCTGGCTTCTTACCCATGATTAACACATTCTTTGAAGTTCTTAGCTACCACCAGGAACAACAAGCCTTCCTAGGCACTGACTGGTGTACAGCCCCAACAACAACTATATATACTCCTTATTTCTATCTTAAAAGCAGGCAAACTGAATGTGGTGATGCACGCCTATATAATCCCAGCTACTTGGAAGGCTGAGGCAGGAGGATCAAAAGTTTAAGGCCAGCCTCGGCAACTTAGGAGACCCTAAGCAACCTAGCAAGATCCTGTCTCAAAGTAAAGAAAAAATACAAAGGACTAGGGCTGTAGCTCAGTGGTAGAGGGCCCCTCTCTAGTACCAAAAAATAAATAAATAAATACCAACCCAGAAAGCCAAAATACAAAAAACACCCAACTCTACTAAAGTGGTGTTTTCCCTTGCTACAGGGAGTCTATTAAACATGACCTTACTTCATCAATGGGTTTCTTTCTGATTGGTCTTTTGTATGTGTGTGTGTGTGTGTGTGTGTGTGTGTGTGTGTGTTTTCTACAGTGTGGCTTTCATTCTAATAATTATCTATATTATATATATATACTTGTGAGTACTAGGCAAGCTCTCTACCACTGAGTCGCACCCCAGCCTTTTTTATTTTTTGACACAGGATCTCACTAAATTATCATAGCTGGACTTGAACTTGAGATCCTCTTGTCTCAGCCTCCCCAGTTGCTGGAGTCATAGGTGTTTACCACCACACCTGGTTCCTGAAACCTTTTAAAAACTAACTTATTAAGATATAACTCACATATTATTGAATTCACCCATTTGAAGTATACATCTTGGTGGCTTTAGGATATTCACAGTGTCATACATCACAGTAAATTTTAGAACATTTTCAACTCCCCCAAAAGAAATTACCTATTCTTTAGCTGTCACCCCCCAATCCAACCTCTACCTGGACACCAAGCTCTAGGAAACCACTAATCTGATTTCTGGTTGGAATGAGGTTGCCAATACTGGACAGTTTATATCAGTGGAATCAGTGCTCTGTGACCGCTCCTTTCATTTCCCATAATGTTTGCAAGGTCCATCCAATCTGCATCTATACTGCATTTCTATTTCTTGCTGCTAATTTTCTGTTGTGTGGATAGACCCCATTTTGCTTATTTATTCACCAGTTTATGTACATCTGGGCTATTCCTGTTTTTTGTAGGGAGACTTTTCAATTCTTGTCCTCTGCCTGACATTTACTTCCAATTCCCAGTCACCTTTTTTTTTTTTTTCCTTTTTTTCTTTTTTTTTTATTTTTTTATTTATTTTTTAATTTTTTTTTTTATTGAACACAAATGGAGTACAGCTATTGTTTCACTGGTTGTACACAAAGTAGAGTCACACCATCTGTGCGTTCATGCATGTACACAGGGCAATGGTATCTGTCACACACTCTGTTATTAATTTTACCCCCCACCCGCCCCCACCCCTCCCTTCCCTCTATGCTAGCTATCTTTCCTCCATTCTTGCCATCTTTCCCCCACATATTATGCATCATCATTCATTTATCAGAGAGACCATTCGGCTTTTGGATTTTTGGGATTGGCTGATCTCACTTAGCATAACAGTTTCCAACATCATCCATTTACCTACAAATACCATAATTTTATTCTTCCTTATAGCTGAGTAATATTCCATTGTGTATATATACCACAGTTTCTTTATCCTCCCAGTCACCTTTTGAAGTGGAGAGATGGAGAGACTTTTTTATCTTTTTTTTTTCCCCCACTGCTGGTGATTGAACCCAGGGCCTCACACATGCCAGACAAATTCTCTACCCCTGAGCAACATCCACAACCCTTTTATTTTATTTATTTATTTATTTATTTATTTATTTATTTATTTATTTATTTATTTTTTGGTACTGGAGATTGAACCCAGGGCACTCCGCCACTGAGCCACATCCCCAGCCCCATTTTGTATTTTATTTAGAGACAGGGTCTCACTGAGTTGCTTAGAGCCTTGCTAAGTTGCTGAGGCTGGCTTTGAACTCGTGATCCTCCTGACTCAGCCTCCCAAGTCACTTGGATTACAGGCGTGCGCCACCGCGCCTGGCCCTTTTATTTTATTTTGAAATGGGGTTTCCCTAATTTGCCCAGGTTGGCCTTGAACTTGCACTTCTCCTGTCTCAGCTTCCTGATTACAGGCTGTGCTACCAAACACTTCCATAATTTTTATCATAGCTCCAAATTATTTCTTGGTTTCTTCATGAATGTAATCCCTACTAAAACATTATGTTCTAAACACTCATAGCGATATTAAAGAATTTTTGTTTATTTGCAACTAGTTTATATTCCTTTCTCTTTTTTCTTTTTCTTTCTTTCTTTTTCTTTTTCTTTTTTTTTGGTCCCAGGAATTGAACCCAGGAGTGCTTAACCACTGAGCCACATCCCAACCCTTTTTTATATTTTATTTAGAGACAGGGTCTTGCTGAGTTGGGTAGGGCTTCACTAAGTTGCTGAGGCTGGCTTTGAACTCGCAATCTGCCTGCCTCAGCCTCCTGATCCACTGGGATTACAGGTGTGAGCCACCATGCCCAGCCAGTTTCTCTCTCTCTCTCTCTCTCCTCTTTTTTTGTGAAGTTATATGTGTGTAGAGGGTCAGAATATGCTACCCTAACCCAGACAAGGTGTCACAAGTCTGTAATCCCTGCTAATCAAAAAGCTGAGGCAGGAAGATCACAAATTCTAGGGCCAGGCCTAAGCAAGTTAGTGAGACCCTGTCTTAAAATAAATAAAGGGCTGGGGATGTGGCTCTGTGGTTCAGCACCCCCTGGGTTCAATCCCTGATACAAAAAAAAAAAAAAAAGGAAAGGGCTGGGGATATAGCTCAGTTGATAGAGTGCTTGCCTTGCAAGCACAAGGCCCTGAGTCTAATCCCCAGCACCACAAAAAAAAAAAAAAAAAAAAGAGAGAGAGAGAGAGAGAGAGGAGAGAAGCTTCTTCACAAGAAGAAAGGAGGAAATATAGTAAACATTATAGTCAAATGAAAAGAAACTTTTCTGAGAGATTTTTCAGGATAAAAGCATGTGGAATTAGAATCTTATTATCCCTCTTTTCAGTTTCCTTCATTAAGGAATGATGGGAAGAAGAGTGAGTAGTGAGTAATAGGTTAGGTTTTTGCACATAAGTGAGGTTATTCAGTATTTCTGTGCCTAGCTGACTTCACTTCCAAGCTCTTCTCTAGGTTCATTCATGTTGTTGAAAATGGTTTTTATTAACATTTATTTATTAAAAGAATTTTCCATACATGTGTTGCAAATGTTTTTATGACTAAATAATATTCTATCCTCTTCTCTCTTTCTCTCTCTCTCTCTCTCTCTCTCTCTCTCTCTCTCTCTCTCGTGCGCTGTGTAATATTTTCTTTATCCATTCATGGGTTGACAGGCACTTGAAGTGCTGGAAGTAGCTTCCATGTCTTGGCTATTGTGAAGAGTGCTGCAATAAATGTGGGGATGTAGGTGTCTCTTCATCATGCTGATTACGTTTCTTCGCATATACACTCAATAGTGGAATTGCTGGATCCTATGGTAGTTTTTTGCTGCTGTTGTTTGCAGTCCTGGGATTGAACCCAATGATCCTGTGCATGCTAGGAAAATGCTCCACACTGAGCTGCATTCAGGGTCCTTTCTATTTTTATTTGGAGACAGGTTCACACAAAGTTACTACGGTTGACCTCAAACTTAAAAATCTCCTGCCTCAGCCTCCCAAGTAGCTGGGATCACAGGCATGTACCAGCAGCTCATATGGTAGTTTTAAATTTTAATTTTTTGAGGAACCTCCATATTGTTTTTTTTGTGTGTGTGGGTCAGGAGGAGTACTGGGGATTGAACTCGAGCACTCAACTACTCTCAAAATAGGACTCATCCCCAGTCCTATTTTTTTTTTTTTTTTTGGAACCAAGGATTGAACTGAGGGACACTCGGTCACTGAGCCACATCCCCAGCCCTGTTTTGTACTTTATTTAGAGACAGGGTCTCACTGAGTTGCTTAGGGCCTCACTAAATTGCTGAGGCTGGCTTTGAACTAGCGATCCTCCTGCCTCAGCCTCCCAAGTGCTGGGATTACAGGCGTGCGCCACTGCGCCCAGAGTAGTCCTATTTTGTATTTTATTTGGAGACAGGGTCTCACTGAGTTGCCTAGTGTCTCCCTTTTGCTGACACTGGCTTTGAACTCTTGAACCTCCTGCATCCTCCTGAGCCACTGGGATTATAGGTGTGCACCACTGTGCCCCGCTCCATATTGTTTTGCTGCACAAATCTAATTCCCACCATAAAGATTCCTTTTCTGTATATCTTTACCAGCATTTATTATCTCTTGTCTGTGGGTAATAGCCATCCACTAACAGGTTTGAAGATTATATCTCATTGTATATTTGCATTTTCCTGATAATTAACAATGTTCAGTACCATTTAATTTACCTATTGGTCATTCATATGTCTTCTTTGGGAAAATGTGTATTCAGGTCCTTTGCCAATTTTTTAGTTGCATTATTTGTTTCCTGCTATTGAGGTATAGAAGCATGAGGTAATATGGAGCATGGAGTCAGGTGGGTTCTTTGACTTGTGAATTCAAAAAATGAGATTCATGGACAGCAGAGGATGAAAGCAAAGTATAAGAATTTATTAAAGCAAAGTGAAACAGAGCTCCATGGTTGGGAGGGGATCTATAGGTTTAAGGAAGTCAGCCCCCAACCTAATCCTGGGTAAAGCACTCAGTATCCATGAGGCATTTAGTCCAACAAAAATATTGATCAATGTCTGGGGATATAGCTCAGTTGGTAGAGTGCTTGCCTTGCACGGATGAGGCCCTGGGTTTGATCCAGAGCACTGCAAAAAAAAAGAAAAAGAAAAAGAAATATATATATATATATATATATATATATATATATATATATAGAGAGAGAGAGAGAGAGAGAGAGAGAGAGAGAGAGAGAGAGAGAGAGAAAGAGAGAGAGAAAGAGAGAGAGAGAGAGAGATCGATCAAGTGTTTTTCCTTCTTTGGAGACACTGTGGACTCCAGACCACATATGTATGTTCTGATTTTAAAAATAATCTTGTTGCAAGTTTCTCAGCAAAAACCTGCAGTTGTTGTTTGTACTCTGCTGCTCAGGAAATCACCGAGGGGCCCATTTCCCTATCTGCTTAGCCTTATCTCTTTCTCTTGACCTCAGGAGGAAAGGGAAATTTTCCCTACATCTCCTGAAAATTCACTGGGATAAACCAACCAAGATTACATGAGAGAAAGGGCATAAAAATGTGTTGACCTGCAAAAGGAGGAAACCATAGTATGGGGGGAGATCACAGGAGAGTGATCACCCACTAGCTTATCAGTATCCAGAAACTTCTATACTCCTTTTTCAATAGGGGAGGGGGGAATGAGGAATGTAGACAATTTTAAGGTCCTGTAAATGATTTTTAGGGGAATTGAATGGTTCTGGAGACAGTCTCTTGGAATCTGAGTGTGTGCAAGGAACAGATCTTATCTTGTGGGGCGGGGGGAGTCTGTTCAGGTGAGGTCACTTTCCTCATTCCTCTGTTCTGAGATAGATGATGGGAGGCAATTGTGCTTCCTGTCGCTATCTGGTCTTAATGCAGATAGAAATTCCAGAGAGAGCCAGACAGCAAGAAAGCTTTTAATTTTCTTTAGCTCAAATAGTTCAGCATGCTACAGAACACCAAAGTTTGGAGGTGCTGGTCTCTGAGCCCCAACAGAGGTTCTATGAGTTTCTTAGGTATTTGGAATAGTAACTCCTTTTACACTTTGAGATATATGGTTTGCAAATAATTCCTGCCATTCCCCAGGTTGCCTTTTCATTTCATCTACTATTTTCTTGGTTGTGCAAAGGTTTTTTAGTTTGATATTATCCCAGGGAAAAAATTTAAGCATTTTTTTTTTTTTTTCCAAATCTTTCAGTTTGATTCATGCACTGGAAAGAAGTCATCCCCCACAAAGTTCTGTGACTCCTGGTGTCAGTGGGACTCAAACAATACATTAGGATTTAAGTCAGAGAAACTTCCTCCCGACCTGTGATATTGGGAAAAGTTCACAGTGTTAGGTGTCTTTTTATGCTAACGGTGACTGAGGGCTGGCAGCCCCTTGGTAGCGTCCAAATGAGACAGGTCTCAGGAAAGACCTGGGCAAGGTTAGAGGTTGGGAACTTCTTAGCCCTAACCCCCAGGAAGGGAACGGAGGCTGAAGGTTAAGTGTGGATCCCCAGGGCCTAAAGCACATAAGTAGGTTAACTGGGTCGTGGCACTAGCAAAACTGTTTTTTATGGTTTCTGTTTTGTCTCACTCCCCAAATAATTAACCAATGATGTCAGCCTTGCCTGAAAAGAAGAATGAAGGAAAACATCAAAGAACAATACCAGTCATATGACCTCCTAATCAGTAATCTTTCTTTAGATTTACAGGAACAACTGGGGTGCCTGGTCACCTGTGGACAACATTGAAAACCGTGTCAACAGAACTGATTGCTGCCGAAGTGAAAGCCCATTCCAGGGCTCACCAGGCAACGGCTAAAGTTAGACTTCCCCAGGAGCCTCAGGTAAATAAGCTTTTACACCTGTGACCCCTGGCAAAATGGAATTTGGGTGACAGTCCTTGATCCCCTGACAGTTAAATACCAATAGATTTCTTCCTTTCTGATCACTCCGTCTCTCTGGCTTCGGCAGGTGGCAGCAGCCCTGGACCTATCATGGTTATATGACCAATGACTTAATCAACTGTGTGTGCATTAGGAAATCTGCATAAAACCCCAAAGGATGGGGTTTAAGGAGCTTCTTCTTAGCTGAGCTCCTGGAGGATGCCGCGTCCTCAGAGGGCAGGGGAGCACTCCATCCCTACCCACGTGCCTTATCCTACGTGCTTCTTCCTCTCTATCCTTTGCAATGTTCTTTAAAATAAACCAGGAAACATGTTTCCCTAAATTCTGTGAGTCACTTTGGCAAGTTCATTAAGCCAAAGAAAAGGGTTTGGGGAACCCTGATTTATAGCTCGTTGGGCAGAAGTTTTGTGAAAGGGACTTAGGCTGCCTTCACTAAAGACAATGACTGTTTTCTTAGGCCTGCGGATGTCCCATGGGTCACTAACAGAGGATAAAGCTTGGCCTTCATTTTGCACCTGTCTCTACTGGGTGTGATGGGGCAAGCCTGTTACCCCAGCAACTCGGGAGGCTAAGGCAGGAGGATCAGTTTCGAGAGGCCAGCTTCAGCAATTTAACAAGACCCTGTTTCAAAACAAAAAATTAAAAAGGTCTCTAGCTACAGCTCAGTAGTAGTAAAGCGCCCCAGAGTTCAATCTCCAGTTTAAAAAATATGTATCATTTTATTTATTTATTAAATATTTTTAGTTGTAGTTGGACACAATATCTTTATTCTGTTTACTTATTTATTTTCATGTGGTGCTGAGGATGGAACCCAGTGCCTCACATGTGAGAGGCAAACACTCTACCACTGAGCCTCAACCCCAGCCCTGAAATAAATCATTTTATATCTCTCTTTTTATTACCTTAAGTGCTTCGGGTCAAATCCTGTTCCTGTGGGAGGCAGGGGACATGGATGTGCACGTATGTAGATTTCGTTGGCCTGTGTATCGCAGGCGGGGGTTGGGGAGGCGTAGATTCCACTCTCAGCTTCCTTGATGCCCCTCAGGGTGGGCGGCTGACACTCTTCAGCCTCTTTTCTCAGTATGAAAAAGTTGTTCTTAATTTCAGAGCCCCTCCACCCTCCAGTCCCTCTCACTCCCTACTCAGCTCTGTACATAGACAAAGGCATGTTCATCATTTAAGGAGTGTTGATCTAAAAACTAGTAATACTGGGTTTATTAGCCCTAAATTTACCTAACCTATCTGGTCTCCCATGAAGCCTGAGGTGAGATTTGCAGCATCCTGTTTCAAACCCAGGCAGTGGTGCCTGGAAGTCTTCAGTCCTTCTCCGAGCCTCCCAGGAACAGCAGGAGGCAGGTATGTGGCCCCAAGATGAGATTGTCCCCAAGCAAGAGCATGGGTCTGCTGTGAATTGAATCGCCCCCTTCCAGGATCACAGGTGTGACAGATAAACATCCTGAGCAACAAATGGAAATTGCCCCCTCAAGCCTTAAGGACTTCTCTGGAGTCACCTCGCAGAACCAGAACTGAAATAAAGAGAAATCAGAGCACAGTTTGACCAAGATGGTGTAATTATGTATACTTCTTGCCCCTTCCCCAATTCTTTCTCTGTTTAAACCCAAAGCTCCTGTTAACACCCCAAAGACAGGGCTGAGATGCTGGGACTCAATTTGCGTTCCCAACATTGCCATATAAATTAAAAAGCTTCCTTTCCTTATATTTGGTTTCCTTTTCTGTTTGTTTTTTGGGAGAAGTGTCTGGACCTTGTTGGGATGCTCAGAGTCAAGCTTCTGTCCTAAGCCTCCCTTAATAGCTTCCAAGGCTCAGACTTTGACAGGCACTTGAAAAGGAGATAGTACTGGGGACTCAGCCCTCAATCTGTGGGATCTGATACCATTTCCAGGTAAAAAGGATCAAAAGTGTGCCAGACACAGTGACCTGTAATCCCAGCGGTTTGGGAGGCTGAGGCAGGAGGATCACGAGTTCAAAGCCAGTCGTGGCAAAAAGCGAGGCCCTAAGCAACTCAGTGAGACCCTGTCTCTAAGTAAAATACAAAATAGGGCTGGGGATGTGGCTCAGTGGTCGAGTGCCCTTGGGTACAATTCCCCCGATTAAAAAAAAAAAAAAGTGAATTAAAGATGCACTACTGGTGTCTGCTGAAGTGTCTTGCTTGCTGTGTGTGTGATAAAGTCCCACACGTTTGGTCCAGAAGTGCTCTGTGTTATGAGAGCATAGCACCAGAAACTGAGTTTGTTCTTTGCATTCATTCACCTTCCTACCAGCTAATAATGCTCACACCATGTGTTAAACACCAATATATAGAATTTAGAGATACAGTATCTGCCTTGAAATCAAACACTAGCTGGAACTTGGGTCAAAGACAGAGGACATGAAACCTCCCATTTAATTTTTTATTATTATTATTATTATTATTATTATTATTATTATTATTATTATTTTGTGTGTGTGTGGTGCTGGGGATCGAACTCAGGGCCTTGTGCTTACGAGGCAGGTACCCAACTGAGCTATATCCCCAGTTCTTCTTCTTATTTTTTATTCGTAGTACCTACACAGCAATTTCATTTGGGAACAGGAAAACCGTGAACATTTCAGAGTAATCTCAGTAAAGTAATATGTGGTATTGAAAATTTTTTTCCTTATCTTTTTTTTTTGACAGTGATTTAAAAATTTTTTTCAATACATGTATGTAGGGTAATATTGTCTGTCTCATTTTCCCCTCTTTCCCATCCCCTCCTGCCCCACCCCTCCTCTCACTCCTCTCTGCATAATCCAAAGTTCCTTCATTCTTCCCTACCCACCCCCTCTGAGAGTCAGCATCCACTTATCAGAGAAAACATTTAGCCTCTGGAAACCTCCCACTTAAAAAGAAAAGGTTTTTTTGTGCAGTACTGGGGATTAAACCCAGGAACACTTTACCACTGAGCTACATCCCCAGCCCCCCCCCCTTTTTTTTTTTTAAATTTTGAGACAGGATCTCACTAAGTTGGCCACAAACTTGCCATCCTCCTGCCTTGGCCTCCAGAATCCCTGAGATTATAGATGTGTACCACTGTACCCAGCTGAATTTTCTAAATCTTTTTTTTTTTTTTTTTTGGAACTGGGGATTGACCTCAGGGACACTCGGCCACTGAGCCACATCCCCAACCCTATTTTGTATTTTATTTAGAGACAGGGTCTCACTGAGTTGCTTAGGGCCTCGCTAAGTTGCTGAGGCTGGCTTTGAACTCAAGATCCTCCTGCCTCAGCCTCCCGAGCGCTGGGATTACAGGTGTGTGCCACCGCTCCCGGCTGAATTTTCTAAATCTTATACAGGTCAAATCTCTTTAGAATTAGAACATCAAACAAACTGTTTGTTTGTTTGTTTATGTATTGGTGCTGCAATGGAATCCATGACCTCATGAAAGGGTAGCAAAGAGAGTTCTCTTCCACTATGCTACACTCCCAGCCTAATCAAACAAACTTTAAAAATTATGGTGTCAAAAAAAAAAAAACAACAACTAGAAATCAAATTTAAAATTAAAAATTCTAGGATCAAGTCAGGTAATTCCAGTAATGCCTGTAATTTCAGCAACTCAGGAGACTGAGTTTGAGGCCAACCTCAGCAACTTAAGGTCAAACCCTGTCTCCAAATAAAAAATAAGTATGGGTGGGAATGTAGCTCAGTAGTAAAGCACCCTGGGGTTCAAGCCCCAGTATTGGAGGGAGGAAAATTATGGGGTTAAACTGTTGTTTTCTTAATAGGTAAAGCAACTGAAGGAAGAAAACATGTTGAGTTGCAGAAGCAAGGCTGAGGGTGTGGCTCAGTAGTAGTGTGCTCAGCTAGCAGGCAGGAGGCCCTGAGTTCAATCCAAAATACTGAAAAAAATAAAACAAAACAAAGATGGAGTTTCAGAAGCAAGCAGAGTTGGCTTCCAGCATGCCTGCTCCATGGAGCCCAACACCACTGGGATGGGGCTGAGAAGCCGCTCTGCTTCCCAATGGTGCTCAGTGATCAAGCAGCACCCCACTATCCCAAACAGGCAGGCAGCAAGGGAAGGCAGCAGTTAGGAGAGCAGGTCATCTGAAGTGGTATGCCAAGAAAGCATGAGCCCCTGAAGAATGTCCTCACCCAAATGCTTGGGGAATTTGATCTTACATGAAAGGCCCAGAAAAAGCAGAATTGTTCCAAGCATTCTACCTAAATGAAATTGTAGCTGAGTCTTCTAAAAATTGTGTTATAAGTCACCTATCAGACTGGACATGGTGGCACAAGACCATAATCCCAGTAACCTGGGAGGCTGAGGCAGGAGGATGGCAAGTTTGAGGCCAGCCTCAGCAATTTAGAGAGGCCCTAAAGAACTCAGGGAGAACCTGCCTCAAAATAAAAAATAAAAAAGGCTGGGATGTAGCTCAGTGATAAATTGCCCCTGAATTCAATTTGTTATGGGCCAGGCTGTGTGGGCAATGACCAAACAGACTCCATTTTACCCTGAGACTCCATGTCATGTAAGAAATGCTTCTCCCATGGGAAAACCTGCATCTGTACCCACCAACACTTGCTCAGCATAGCATGTTTGGCAACACAGAATGGCAAAATTGTTCCTTCTATTCTTATACCTGTACTTGTGCAATGTGCCCTAACTGCATAGAATGTCAGGGAATGATTGTCCAGACATTAGTAAACATTCTTTTTTTTTTTTTTTGGTCCTGGAAATTGAATCCAGGGACACTCGACCACTGAGCCACATCCCCAGCCCTATTTTGTATTTTATTTATTTAGAGACAGTGTCTCACTGAGTTGCTTAGGGCCTCGCTAAGTTGCTGAGGCTGGCTTTGAACTCGTGATCCTCCTGTCTCAGCCTCTCAAGTGCTGGGATTACAGGCGTGCGCCACTGCGTCCGGCAGTAACCATTCTTTAACTTGTACTCAGCTAGAGTTGTTTTGACCCACTCCCCCTTCTGCTTATGATTTTAGATCTCATGATTTTTGTTTGTGGTTTTGAATCATAGCAACAGCCACTTATGATTAATGTACTGACATGCTTTACCTGTGGTTTTGACCTATAAAAGATTTGCTCTAACTCCTGGAGGGGGCGAGGAGTGCAGACTTGCATTTTGCCCCCAGCCCAAAGGCTGGTGAATAAAGGTGGCTCCATCTCCTGCACTGAGATCGACTTGGTGATTTATTGCAATTTCACCATAACAAATTTACAACATGAATAAAAAACAAACAAAAAAATCCCTAGTCTAGCATACCTGGAAACAAATCCTAGGATGTGCTATTTAAGCTGAAAACTAAATGATATAGGTCAGAGGAAGAGAGAAGAGTGCACAAGAAGGGAAGAGGGGGAGATGTTCTTAGAGAGGGAATTGCAAAGTTTTTGTTTTGAGTTTGCTGCTGGGGATGGAACCCGGATGACCTCCTGCATGCTTGGCAGATGCTCTATCATTGAGCCACACCCTCAGCAGAAAATAATCCCAAGTGACTCAGGAGGCTGAAGCTGGAGGATCTCAAGTTGGAGGAGAGCCTCAACAACTCAGTGAGACCCTGTTTCAAAATTTAAAAAATTAAAAGAACTGGGGATATAGCTTTGTGGTAAAGTACCCTAGGTTCAGTCCCTAGTACCACACCCCCCAAAAAATGATACTGGGGATTGAACTCAGGGGCAGTAGACTACTGAGCCACATTCCCATCTCTATTTTTTGTATTTTATTTAGAGACAGGGTCTCACTGAGTTGCTTAGCACCTCAATTTTGCGGAGGCTGGCTTTGAACTCATGATTCTCCTGCCTCAGCCTCTGGAGCTGCTGGGATTACAGGCATGCACCACTGCGCCTGGCTGCAATCTTAGTTAAACATTTTATTTATTTACTTATTTTTGGTGCTGGGGATTGAAGCCAGGTGCACTTAACCACCGAGTCACATCCTCAGCCTTTTCTTTTTTTTTTTATTTTGAGACAGGGTCTTGCTAAGTTGCTTAGGGCTTGTTAAAATGCTGGCGCTGGTTTTGAACTTTCAATCCTCCTTTCTTAGCCTCCTGAGCAACTGGGATTACAGGCATGCACCACCATGCCTGGCTCAAGATAATTTTATTAGCCTGAAATTTGTGAAAAATGCCTACCTGATTTGCTTTCAAAAATGTCAAATTCCCATAAGATTATCAGAGTAACGCGCTCAAAGTTGACTTATTAAACTTACTGCCGCAGAGGAATGTCGCCTTGACAAAGACAATTAAGTCTCCGAAGGGTGGGGGGATGATTAGGGGAGTACTAAGGGTTTGGGGGTCTAGGTGCCAATGACCAAATGAATGTCCTTCAAGGCACTGACCCTAGTTAGAACTGGTAAAGTTTATGACAGCAAAATGAGCATTTTGAAAAGAGTTTTTGATAAGCAAACTTGTCAGCAAGGCAAGCTCTTCGCTGAGGTGAGCGAGCTGTTATCTAAACAAGAAAATTGTTCCTGCAGATGACCTGCTCAGATGCCCTGGCTGGCAGCCACATCCTGAGGTGAACAGGTTTATCTCCCTGGACTAGAGTTGCCTGGGATGAAGGATGAAGACAAGCAATCTCATTTTCCACTTTCCCTTCAAAAATTCTCCTTTTATAATCCACTTGTACATGAGAGCCATGAAATGTAGTTCAGAAAAATCATTAGAGAGTGTGACAAAAGATTAAAATTCTTAATGCATGAAGAAAAGTATTAGCATCATACCTACCTATACTGTTACATGCAGCTCATATGCTGTAAGTCTTTAAATGTGAAGGCTCAATAAGTCAAGAGTAAACACATCAAAAAAGTTAGAGCATGCAAACATCCGCTGATGGAAAGCTGGAGAGGCTGTGTGTCTCAGATAAGTAGATTTCAGGACAAGGAATATTAGCAGAAATAGAGATTTATTTCATGATGATAAAAGGCTCAATTCATCAAGACACAACAATCCTAAATACACACATATGCAGTTGGTAATAGTTGACACCAGTCTGTTGCATGAAAAAGCATGGGAGGAGCAAAACTGGACCTTGACTATTTCTCAATTTTTTAATTGTTTCTTGGGACAGTGTCTCACTGTGTTGCCCAAGCTAGCCTCAAACTCTGGGCTCAGGTGATCTTCCTGCCATGGTCTCCTGAGTAGCTGGGACTATAGGCACATGTCACCGTGCCCATTTCTCAATTATTATTGGTTATTTTTTCCTTCCTTTCCCAATAACTAATACAATAATAAATAGAGCTAAAAATAGGTTAATAACTGAAATGTTGTTATTATTACCAATCTCATTACCAAAGAGGTTTTTAATTTATAGAATAAATAGAATAATATTTATAGAATTTAAATAGAAACCAAAAAGGGCAACAGAAGAGTTAAAGGGAGAGTCATTAAGTTGAGCGTCCTTCCTTGTCCTCAGACTTTACATCTTGTCAATCACAAAGTGTGAGCAAGTGGGCTGGGGATGTAGCTCAGCTGATAGAGTGCCTGCCTTGCGAGCACGAGGCCCTGGGTTCAATCCCCAGCACCGCAAAAAAGAAAAAAAAAAAAGTGTGGGCAATACAACTTCCTACATCTTTCTTTTCTTTCTCTTTCTTCCTTCCTTCCTTCCTTCCTTCCTTCCTTCCTTCCTTCCT
>JAJEJO010049996.1:568477-588859 GCA_020662805.1 Glaucomys volans | reverse complement strand
TTTCTTTCTTTCTTTCTTTCTGCCTTTCTTTCTTTCTTTCTTCTTTCTCTTTCTTTTTCTTTCTTCACCCAAGGCCCTGCATATCCTAGGTAAGGACTCTACCATGCAGCCATATCTGCAGTCCTACACATCTCCTACATCTGTTCCCCATTTTCATACTTTTCAGACATAGACTGATCTTCCTCCCCCATTACCTAGCAGCAACCCAATTTCCCCTTGGTAATCAAGATTAATCAACTCTCACTATAGTGACCTCCTCTGCTTGTTTCAATGAACCCAAAATGGTAAGGGGGAAGTGTAGCTCCCAAATTAGTAGAATTATATCAGTGCTCAGAGGTGAAAACCTCAAATTTTTCTGAAGTGGATTATTGTGTTTAAAGTCAAAGTCCATACAATGGTGTATGATTCAGTGATGGCATGGTAGAACAGGCCTGTGATCCCAGTAACCTGGGGGCTGAGGCAGGAGAACCACAAGTTTGAAGCCAGCCTTAGCAATTTAAGTGAGACCATGTCTCAAAATTTTAAAAAAGGTTTGGGGATGTAGCCAAGTGGTTGAGTGCCTGTGGGTTCAATCCCCAGTGTTGCAAAAGAGAAAAAAGAAATGAAATACTGATACACGCTGTGGCATAGATGAACCATGAAACATGATGCCCAGTGAGTCAGATGCAAAAGGCCACATACATATTATGATCTCATTCACATTTAATGTCCTCAATATGTAAATCCATAGAGATGGAAAATGAGCCGCTGGTCAAAGGGGGAGTCTGTGCTTGTGTAGGTTACACTGAGAGGTGACTTGATTAATGAGCGTGTCAGTTCGGGCACTCAGAAATTTGAGCTGTTTTTACTGGGCCAGATGGAGGGTCTGGGGTCAGCAGTCAGTATCTGGGAAGGTGTTTATTTTGGGAAGGCTCAATGCCTTGGCCTCCTCCCAGAGACTGTCATTCCAGGCTTGATGGCAATCTCCTCCAGGGCCTGTCTTGTCCCTGGAAAGGCTGTACTGGGAAAGGGTTGATGCTCTCAGTGTGCTGCCTTCTCCTCACTCCCTCGTCCCAGGCCACATGCTTTTGGGGTTTGTCATTTTCCATATCTAACAGGTACACTTGCTATTTTATTTACTTTTTTTCCTACGGTGCTGGGAATTGAACCAGGGCCCCATCCATGCTACGCAAGTGCTCTACCATTGGGCTACACCCCCAACCTTGAATTAAACACTTTATATTTTATGTATATGTATGAACTACATCTTAATGTTTTTTAAAATTTTTTTGGTACTGGGGATTGAACCCAGGGCACTCCACCACTGAGCCACATCCCCAGCCCTATTTTGTACTTTTTTTAGAGACAGGGTCTCACTGAGTTGCTTAGGGCCTCGCTAAGTTGCTGAGGCTGGCTTTGAACTCACAATCCTCCTGCCTTAGCCTCCCAAGTGCTGGGATTACAGGCGTGTGCCACCACGCCCGGCTTAATTTTTTTTAAAAGGGAAGAAAAGTGAAAGAGGTCATTCCAAACCTTTAACCCTTGTGTGTGTGCGTGCGTGTGTGTGTGTGTGTGTGTGTGTGTGTGTACTCAGGACTGAACCCATGCTCTCACACATGCTAGACGTGTGCTCTCCCACTGAGTCACACCCCCAGCTCAACCCTTGGTTCTTTGGCTCAGGTATTTGGCTGTCACCAAATATCAGCCACTGAGCTAAATCATATATTCATCCTATAAGGCAGCCTCCCAATCCTGAAATTTTCCCCTAACACAGTCACTGAGTCTGTAGCAGGCCATTCCGTCATTTTGTCAAACCAGATGCTTTGGGTCATTGGGGCTTGTGGCAATGCTAGTAAATTCTGTGAGCTCCATTCCATTCCATCAGGTGCTTCATTATAAATGAACTCCTTGTCTGAGGTGATTTGTATGGAGTTGGCCTTCCGTTTAGTGCGGGGAGAGGAATTTTAGGCAGGAAAGGCAAACCCATATCTGGAATGTTTCTATTCCCAAGAGGACAAATCACTGTTCCTTCCATGACGGAAAGGGTCCGATATATCAGTCTACCACCAAGTGGCTCACAGGTTCCCTGGAAAATGGTGGAGTATACCAGGGGCTCCACACAGCTTGACTCTTGGTATGTGGATAAAGTCCTTGCAGAGCCTACATCCCTGTTGCCGTGCCATTTCGTTTATTCACTAAATTATTTTGGGGGTTATTAATGGTTGAACCCTGGGTGTTTCATCACTGAGCTACATCTCTGGCCACTTCTCCCTTTTTTTTGCAGTACTGGGAATTGAACCCAGGGGCACTCTATCATGGAGCCACATCCCCAGCCCTTTTTATTTTAAGGCATTTTCTCACCAAGTTGTCGAGGCTGACCTCAAACTTGTCATCCTCCTGCCTCCTGCCTGGGATTATGGGCAGGCACCAAGATGCCCTGCACCAAATAACTTTAATTAAGCACCTGGATATCTGGGCATCTCAACCTATGTTCTGGAAGTTATTTAATGCTGAATTTTGTCCATCTGCATTATGCCAGCGTGTTGATGCTATAAAGGTGAATTGGTTAGTATCTTGCTTCTCATTTAGTCAGTTCAGGAAATTGCTATTATAAAGGCTGTGAGATATTAAAAAAAAAGTACCAATGAAAAGGCTGTGGGTAGGGGTATAGCTCAGTGACAGAGCACACACTTAGCATGAGTGAGGCTCTGGGTTCAATTCCAAGTACCACAAATCCAACCAAACAAAAAGCTAGAGCTGCTAGGCGCGGTGGTGCACGCCTGTAATCCCAGCACTTGGGAGGCTGAGTCAGGAGGATGGCGAGTTCAAAGCCAGCCTCAGCAACTTAGCGAGGCCCTAAGCAACTCAGTGAGACCCTGTCTCTAAATAAAATACAAAATAGGGCTGGGGATGTGGCTCAGTGGTCGACTGCCCCTGGATTCAATCCCCAACACCAAAAAGACGCTCTTAAAAAAAAAAAAGCTAGAGCTGTGGCATTTGGGTGTTATTGTACAGGCAACTGAAAAGAGGTTATTGAAAAGAATTCTTCTGCTCTGCCCCTGTTGGTAACATATAATGAAGTTGACCTCATCACTGACTTTGGTCACCTCTCAGTGGGGCTATATAGTACTTCTGGCCAGAGTCAACATACTGTACAAACCAATTCGTAAACCTCACTTGCTTTTCTTCTCTTAACTACTGATGAAGCCTCTTTCAATAAAACCCAGCTTATAAGAACCCGGCACAATGATGTACATCTGTAATCCCTGTGGCTTGGGAGGCTGAAGCAGCCGGATCATGAGTTCAAGCCAGCCTCAGCAATTTATCGAGGCCCTAAGCAACTCAGCAAGACCCTGCCTCAAAATAAAATATAAAGGGCTGGAGATGTGGCTCAGTGGTTAAGTGTCCCTGGGTTCAATCCCTGGTACCAAAACCAAAACAAAACAAAAAGAACCAGCTGCCAATAGCAGAAGGGACTGAGCAGCCAAAGAAATATGTGGAAATACTAAGGATTGCACAAAATGCAATTTATTAGGGACTTAAGAACAGAAGCTTTTCTTCAGCAGAAGTAGCAGGATGGGAGGCTCCTCACACTCCAAGACAGGCTGAAGGTGTTCATGGGCTAAACTAGACAACGGTGACTCACGGCCAATCAGGCATCAGTGAGCAGTACAAAATGCTTCATTGACTGTCTTAACAATTTTGTTTATCTTGTAGGGTCTGGAATGTGGGCCAGGGTCACCTGATGGGCAAGATGGAGTTACAACCAAGATGGCTGTTGTCATGTGAAGCCGGATCCCTACGAAGTTGTATGCAAGGATTGAGGGAAAGTCAGCAAAGCAGAAAGAATAAAGGAATAACTATCAGTTATTCCTGAGCTAGCTACTTGCTTATATGTTTCAATTCTGCCTTCGAAACCAGATTGGGCTATTCTCATATAACAATGAAATGCACAGTCTGGTTTTGTAATTTTGGGGGGGGGCAAGGGTTACTGGGATTGAATTCAGGGGCATTCAACCACTGAGCACATCCCCAGCCCTATTTTTTGTATCTCACTGAGTAGCTTAGTGCTTAGTGCATCACTTGTGCTGAGGCTGGCTTTGAACTCAAGATCCTCCTGCCTCAGCCTCCTGAGTCACTGAGATTATAGGTGTGTACCACTGTGACTGGCTAAATATTGTTTTTTAGTGGAACCCAGGGCCTCACCCTTTTTTTTTTTTTTGGAACCAGGGATTGAACTCAGGGACACTCGGCCACTGAGCCACATCCCCAGCCCTATTTTTTTTTTGTATTTTATTTAGAGACAGGGTCTCACTGAGTTGCTTAGGGCCTCGCTAAGTTGCTGAGGCTGGCTTTGAACTCGCAATCCTCCTGACTCAGCCTCCCAAGTTGCTTGGATTACAGGCGTGTGCCACCACCCCAGCTCAGGGCCTCACTCTTGTTAGGCAAAACCTCTATACTGAATTACATTCTCAGTCCAAGTTGTAGAGTTTTGTGAATTGTATTACATTTCATTCACAATGGACAGGTCGGGACCCACAATTTGTTTCCTAAAGACAGAGCAGAGGCAAGCTAGAAGCTGCTTTTCACGTGGAGAATACTTGTCATCAGGGTTGGGGAGGGGTTGTGAGGATTTTCCCCTAAACAGTTTTCAAGATGCTTCTTGAACCCTAGATGCTCCCTGTGCTGCTGGGCCTGCTGGGCCTTTCGGCCGGGACCCAGGGCTGTTTGCAGCACAGCCAAGTCCTTCTGCCAGCCTCATCTTACTTGCAGCCTCATAAAATGGGCTAGAGTTTGAAAGAATTATGATTAGGAAGTTAAAAGGTAGCCAGGTGCAGTGAGCCCCCTGGGAATCCAGATAAGGCCTCAGCCAGGCTTTCCCAGCGTCCTAATGAGAATGACTCTCCTGTCTGGGTGCAAGGCCTATGGCGACCCCAAGACTGAGACACAGTAGTGAAAATATTCCACCTGTCCTACAAGGTTGTTACTGAATAAGGTTCAGTAGCCAAACAAAGCTTGCTATTTAAGTTTAAATTAATTCAAATTAAATAAAATCTAAAATTCGGTTCCTCAAAAATCATATGTGCTAGCAGCTACAAAGGCAGATGGTATGGACAAACTCAGAGTGGAAGTAACCCAGTGATAGTCACCTAAAGAATGAATGGACAGGGCTGGGGTTGTGGCTCAATGGTAGAGTGCTCGCCTAGCACGTGTGAGGCACTAGGTTCGAACCTCAGCACCGCACAAAAATAAAATGAATCAAAGTATTGTGTCCATCTGCAACTAGGGGAAAAAAAAGAGCAAATGGACAGGCTTCCTGAAGGCTTGTCGAATAAGACGGCATTTCCTAGCAGGTCATTTCCTGTTGGTTTTTGTCTGCCTGCACTCCACTCTACCAGTCTTTAGCTGTGGTAAAGATGAATGGACCAGTACAATACTCTCTGCCTCTGCTTCTCATCTAATCACACCCAAGAATTTGCTCATAAAAGGGCTATGGGGTTGCAGTATAAGTAACTCAAATTCTATTTAAGTGAATTATCCTCATTTGTGCGTGATGGCAGAATAAGGTTCAGTGCAATCTGAATTGGTTTTTTATTGGTTACCTACCATGATATCTCAAGTGTCACTTAATGTTTATTTTCCTAATAATCTCAATCACTTCTAAATATTTTCTGAATTCAGTTATTAAATAGTTGCTTCAGATAGCAAGGCTTTCATGGCAGAGCTTAAGGATGTCCTTGTAAATGTGCTAATTAATTAACCTACTAATCCTCCGTCTGTTCACAGAGGGGGCATAGCTTGAGAGTGAGAATCCAAAAGGGCACTGGGTTTGAACCCGGGTCCAACACTCATTGGACAAGTTATTTAACCTTTAAGACAATTTAAAAAAATAAAAATAAAAACAAAAACAAAAAGCACTTCTTCAATCCTATGGATGTAGGAGACTTATAGCAACTTTTATGTGCTAGCCTATGCTGTCCAGTTCAGTAATTGGTAGCCCCAAATGGCTATTGAGCATTTGAAATGCTAATTCAACTTAGGATGTACATAACGTATACACCATAACTCAAAGTCTCAGTATTGACAAAAAGGGAAAATAATGTAAAAAGTCTTTTATTTTTTGGTGGTACTGCAGATTGAACCCGCGGGCACTCTACCACTGAGCCACATCCCCAACCCTTTTTATGTTTTGAGACAGGATCTTGCTAAATTGATGAGGCTGGTCTTGAACTTGTGATCCTCTTGCCTCAGGCTCCCAAATCACTGGGATTATAGGCATGAGCCACCGTGCCTGGCTAAAACTGCATTAAACTTGACTTCACTTACTTTTTCCTTTTTTTTTTTTTTTTTTTTTGGTACTGGGGATTGAACCCAGGGGCACTCCACCACTGAGCCACATCCCCAGCCCTATTTTGTATTTTATTCAGAGACAGGGTCTCACTGAGTTGCTTAGGGCCTCACTAAGTTGCTGAGGCTGGCTTTGAACTCATGATCCTCTTGCCTCAGCCTCCTTTTTGCTGTTTTTAATGTGACTACTAGAAAATTCATAATTGCATATATGGCTCACATTTCATTTCTGCTGCACATACTAGACGATAGGTACTGTGAACATGGACATTACTAAGCCACCATGCCTGCCCTTGAGTTCCTAAACTGTCTAGGTATTGAGAAGAAATTTAATATTATCTGATAAGCACTCTTACAACAATATAAAAAATCAACAAGTTAGTGCTGTACAAAGAAAGCAACACTGGGAGAGCGTGGCCTGGAGACCAGTGTGGAAGGAAAATGCCTGCATGGGAAGGCAGTGAAGGAAGTTCTATGGAGCCCTGTGGGATTGTGTGCCTGCCACTGGGAGGTGGTCCAAGGGTACTTGATGCTTTTGGGATCTGTGGACTGTAGCTATATCTGAAGTGCAGAGTGGTGACAGGACTTCACAGCTGCAGTGATCACATGCTTGGGTCATTGAAAGGACACATGAGACTCCACAGGCTTTACTTAGGTAAGGTCTTTTTTTAAATTTATTTTTATTGGTTCTTTTTAATTATACATGACAGTAGAACCCATTTTGATATAATTATACAGCTGGGAATATATCTTTATTTTTCACAATGTAGATTCACACGATTCATATAATCTTACATATACATAGGGTAATATTGTGTCTCAGTATATTATTTTTCCTTCCCCCACCCCCTCCCATCCCATTTTCCTCTACACCATCCATACTTCCTCCATTCTTTTCTTAGCCCCCATACCCACCCCCCTGCCCCATTATGTATCAGCATCCACTGATTAAACATTCGGCCTTTGGTTTTTTGGGCTTGGCTTATTTCACTTAGCATGATATTCTCCAACTCCACCCATTTACCAGCAAATGTTAGGTAAGGTTTAATAAAAGTAAAGGATACAGTCCTGCAGAAGGAAGTACAATTGAGTGGACAGGGAGATCTGAGGCTTCACAGCACAGCCCCCTGGGCCCTTGTCAGTCACGCTGAACAGTTTAGTGTGAACTACCTTAGCTGCAAAGTACTGTGGTCTCGGGGAGGCTCAGGTGCGTTTTTTTACATCACCTCCTTAGCTACAACTGGACTAGGTAACTGGTTAACCCAAAGGCACCATTGAATTTATTTCAATACACCATGTAGACAATGAAGAGGCACCAATGCCTCCTGTCACTGACTAGCGCAGTTCACATTTTATCCTTGTCTTGGTCAAAGCAAGCATTGGGCTACTCCAGTCCAACAGAAAGATCATGTTCCCACTCATGTCTTCTATTGTCATTCTAAGATGGAACAAGTTAGGGGTGAATTTAGGAAAGGACTGAGGTTGGCAGCCTCTAGGATGGTGCAGTTATTCTTAATATGAAGCCCTTGAGTAACCAGCTCATCTTGAATGTGAGCTGGGACTTTGTGACTCAATTTCATTATTTTGGTGCTAGGGATTACACCCACGGCCTAGTACATGCCACACACCTGCCCTCCAGCCCAGCGACTCTTCCTTTGTGTGGTACTGAGAATTGAATCCAGAAGCACTCTCTCACTGAGCTATTTTTGAGACAGGGTCTAAGTTGCTGGGGCTGGATTCCAACTTGGGATCCTCCTGTTTCAACCCCCCAAATTGCTGGGAATGCAGCTGGCAATAATTTTACTAATTTAATAATATACTCCCCAAGTATAGGAGGCAAAAGCAAAGACTGACGAAGGGGTGACAAACTAAAAATGTTTCTACACAGCAAAAGGAACAAGGAAGAGACAACCTACAGAATGGGAGAGAATGTCAACTACACATCTTTAAAAGGATTAATACCCAGGATACATATTAAACTTATTTTAAAAAATCAATTAAAAATGGGCAAATGTGTGGGGGCGTCGGCCATTCCTACCAGTGCTTGACAAGGTTCCACTGACAAGATGCTTGCAAGGCCTCATCGATGTGGGAATCGCCAGATGCTTGCCTCCGGGGCGTGGTGTTTTTTCTGTTGTTTATGTCTTATGATCTATTACTCAACTAAGTCTCAGAAAATTACTAAGGAGAATGAGGGGAACATAACTAGAAGTCCAACAACTAATAGTTCATTAAAACATCAAAGGCAAATAATTTTGCAACCGTGTAATGAGTCTCTCTCAAATGGAGAATGTTTTGAGTATATGAAACAACAGTCATTGAATGTAATGGGGCCCTCTTTGCCTGTTATGGCAATAAGAAAATTTTCCAGTGAAGCTCATACAAATTCCCCCAAAACTAATCATCAATTACCCCCCACTGTTATAACAAAATATGGCAATGCTTTTTTTATTAAAGGCAGGGCTTGGCATCTACCTCAAGGAAAGTCTAATAAAAATACAGATGTAGATTTACCATTGTCTTCTACAGGATGGGTTAATCCTGAGGATGGCTATGTGTATGCATGGTGGTGGGGAAAAGAATTCGTTGGCAAAATCTTCCATTTATGACTAGGCTTAGACATACACTGGTGTTTAATGTCCTGTGCTCGTAAAAGGAGTAGGACAAAGCAATATAATAAATATCTTCAAAAGGTTTGGCTGAGGCAACCACAGAGACCAATACCCACATGTATGCCTTAATCAGCAATATCTTATTTTTATGTAAAGGTTAAGTTCACATGTTAAAAAACAAGTTCAAATAGATAAAAATGTCTGTTACTTTAACCACGTGTAATAAAAATTATATAGGTCAATAGAAGTTCACATTATATAAGTAAGTTTTACTAGGTAATAGGAATAATAGATATTCTTAGAAATAAATCATTACGTAAGGTTAATAAGGTCATTGTTTTCTCATGTTCTATCTCATGTTCCTCCTAAAAATGTTCCCTGTTCTGTACCTTGGAAAGTTCCTCGTTCTGTAAACCATAAACTGTCATTATAGCCAGAAACTACTGTATAAAAACAGAGCGCTAAGCTAAATAAAGTGTGAGTAGTTGCACCAGATCTTGAGTCTATTGTCAGTTGCTCTCCATCCATCACCAACGCTGCTTGGGCTGGACCCCGGCACAAATTATTTGAAGATATTTCTCCAAAGAAAGACAAAGTCAACAAATGTATGAAAAAAATGCTCAATTAGCCATCAAACAAATGTAAATCAAAACTACAGTGAGATAGCCCATTTAGAATGGCTATTCCTAAAAAAAAATAAACTAGGCGGGGTAGTTGCCCTTTAATCCCAGCTACATCGGACAGAGGCAAAATTGTGAGATGGAAGCCAGCATGGCCAAACTGGTGGGTTCCTAGCTCAAAATAAAAATTTAACAAAAGGGCTGGGGATGTAGCAGGGCAGTAGGGTGCTGGCCTAGCATGTGTGAAGATTTGGGATTGATCTGCAATACTAGAAAAAAAAATACTGGCAAGGATATGGAGATAAAGTCTTACAGGTGGTGGGAATGTAGATTGTCATTATGAGAAGACAATGAAAATTCATGAGACAATTTAAAATACATCTATCATATGATCCAGCTTTCCAATATATAGCTATATAGGAGATGGAATTGGCCTAGAAGAGTATGTCCTTATTCATTGCGGCACAACAGCTAAGATATGTAACCAGTCTAGGTGCCCATCAACAGACCACTGGATAGGTGAGTGTGGTGGTGCACACCTTTAATACCAGACTTAGGAGGCTGAGGCAGGAGGATCAAGTTTGAGACCACTGACACTAATAAACAAGGACCCAACATTTGCAGGTAAATCGTACCTAAAGTGAAATTGTTAACTGTTAAATAATGCTAAACCTGGCACAGTGGCACAAGTCTATAATCCCAGCAGCCTGGGAGGCTGAGGCAGGAGGATAGAGTTTAAAGTCAGACTCAGCAATTGAGCAAGATCCTAAGCAACTCAGTGAGACCCTGTCTCTAAATAAAATACAAAAATATGGCTGGGGATGTGGCTTATTGGTAAGTCCCCCCACCCCTTCAATTCCCAGTACATTAAAAAAAAAAAAAAAAAAAAAAAAAAAAACCACCAAAACTAAATAGCCAGTTTGACTGTTAAGCACCTACATACAACTCTTAAATGCTTTTTTTTGGTACTGGGGATTGAAGCCAGGGACACTCCACCACTGAGCCACATCCCCAGCCCTATTTTGTATTTTATTTGTATTTATTTGTATTTATTTGAGGGTTAACGTTGACTTTCAGTAATGTTATTATACTTATTAAACAATTTCTGAAACCCTACTATAAGCACTGTAGAGTTTTCTTTTTCTTCTTTTTAATATCAGGGATTGAACCCAAGGGTGCTCTCTGCCACTGAGCTACATCTCCAGTCCCTGCCATTTTTTTTATTTTTATTATTATTTTTTTAATTTGAGACAGGTTCTAGGTTGGAGAGGGCCTAATTTGCTGAGGCTGGCCTAAAATGTCCGATCCTCCTGTCTCAGCCTCTCAAATCACTGCGATTACAGGTGTATCCCCTCGTGCAGTATTTTAAATTTAAAAAACCTTCCCAAAAATGTGTCCTTCTGCAAGGCTGGGAAACCAAAAAGAAACAAAACTGCAGCTTTTTAAAAAATAAATGTTTATTTCAAGTATGAAAAGTAACATTAAGACATTAGGCAAAAATTGTGGTCAGTTTTAACCAGTACAAAACAAGACATGAAAAGCTTACAATAAGGTATAAAATACTTAAAAATATATTTTGATATTCACAGTGAATATTTTTGAAAAATACGTTTTGTTAATTTGCTTAGAAACAAAAATATATTTACACTCCAAGTTAAATAAACAAGTACTCAACTGAGGAACAGTCACCCCTCGGATGAACAGGTAGCATTTGTACAAGTCTTAATAGTCAACATGCTTCAACGACGTCAAGACCAAATGCCTTATGGCTTCACTGACAAATATCATCCATTTCTTATGTTTCCTAACTCACAAAGTTGTCAAGCCATTTTAACCAAGCAATATAAATGAAACATATAACTGGTAATCAAACTCTGTGGCTGAGAAATCTTTATTGTGGCAGCAATCCTGAGTTATTTCCAGCAAGATGCTAAAGAGAAAGTGACAGAACTTCCTGGTGGCAATCACAAAACCACATCTTGTGATTACTTTACAGGGCTGCTACCAAGGCTTCTGCTTCTTTTCTCCAGGTACATCTGTTTGTAGGTTAGAAACACAGAGTCTTTTACTGGGTTTTGTACTTTCTCAAATCCATCTGCACTGAAGCTTCTCTTGGAAAGTCTTAAATTAGTCTCATCTAAAGAAACAGAAATGTTATTTTACTTTGTTACTTTTCATATGGTGATGAATATACAATAAAAAATTGAGGAAATTATGCATTTATCAATGGGACAAAAATGTCAGGAAAAGAGTTAAGCAAAAATAAGACAAATTAGGTTTTTTTTTCTTGTGGTGCTGGGGATTGAATCCAGGGCCTGTGCTTGCGAGGGAAGCATTCTACCAACTGAGCCATATTCCCAGCCCTACAAATTAGGGTTCTTTATTGAGCAAATTATGCAGCATTTATACTTGAGCTGTTGCCTTTCCTGTTTCTTCGTGTTAATCCCATCATCATGGCACAGGGCTGGGTTGCCTTACCTTCACCCTTGCTTAATAAAGGCATCCAGTGATCTGTGTATTTCAAATGAATGTGACCTTTTTGTGTGCATGTGTGGGCAGGGCACTAGGGATGCAGGGGTGCTCTACCACTGAGCTATAATCCCAGCCCTTTTTATTTTGAGACAGGGTCTTGCCAAGTCCCTAAGACTGGTCTCAAATGTGGGATCCTCCTGCCTCAGTCTCCTCAGTTGTTGGGATTACAGGTGAGCACTATCACACTCAGCTTAAGGTTTGTACCCTTTGGCCCGGGACTTGAGAAAATTGAACTCAGGTGCTTGTATATGTTAGGCAAGCCCCTCAACATTGAGCTACAATCAGAGCCAGTAATTTATTTTTAATTTATTTTTGTCAGCAAGGTGAGCTAGATTTAATTTTAAAAAACAGGTAAACCGTATTTTAAAAAAATAAAATCTCTGGTCTGTTAAGGTCACTTCAGCAGCTTTTTAATGTGGCTTTTCTCTGGAATGATGGAAGTTGCTCCAGGAAGCGGGCCCAAGGAGGGAAACTTGGAGAAGGAGATCCACAGGTGGTTGTTCTTGCCCAGGTCAAGGTCATGCAGGTCGATGAGTGCCTGCATTGCCTCCTCCACAGAGCCCATCTGGATCAGTGCCATCTTGCGGTCCTTTTTGAAGAACCTGAACCCCTTGACTTCACCCCCGCTGCTGGAGAATAGGACCTTGAGGTCGTCTTCTGTTATGGAAGGTGGGATGTGGGAGAGGTACAAGGTGTCAGAGGGCAGGCAGATGTTCTGGAAGTTTTTAGAACCGGGCTTCTTGAAGCGGTGCAGGGGGGAGTTGCTGAAGTCCTTGGTGAGACCCTGGTCCTCCTGGCCATTGCAGGGCAGTTGCACATTCTGGTACATGGACAGCGTGATGCTGATGGGCTTCCCATGCAGCTTATGCCCGTTTAGGACGCTTTTGACCAGCAGGGCCTGGCCCCAGTCTGCCATCTGCACTAGCGCATTCTCCTTGTTGAAGAAGATCCTCACCCGGTGAACGTCTCCGTAGACGCCGAAAAGAATAAAGAGGCTTCGGTGTGTGACTCTCTCTGGGTTGAGGTTGTTGACCAGCAGGACAGAGTTCCCAGCCCTTGCCAGGCCTGGGATGGCCAATGGGGCCAGGGCTCTGGGTGTGTTAGGAATTGAAAGACTTGTGGCTTGAGGAACTGCAAAGGTGGGAGGGAACCCAGCTCCTGCATATGGAGAGGCTGAGATTTTACCAGGTGCACCAACGGTTGTGGCCATGGGCTGGTCCAGCGGAGGCTGGCTGGGCCCGGAGGGCAGGTCTGGGCGTGTGTAGTCACAGCTTCTGCTGTTGTTGTACTTGACATTGAGGCAGGTGAGCTTGGAGAAGTAGATGTGCAGCGTGCAGTAGGGGTCATAAATGTTCTGACCATGCAGCGACCGCTTGGCATGCTGGGCGCTGACAGGATCTATGTACTGCAGTAATGCCTGGAATTTTTTGTTTCTCACAAACAGGATGATTTTCAGAACAGTGCCAAACTCGGAGAAGATCTGATACAGCATGTCCAGGGTCACAGGGTAGAAGAGGTTCTCCACAGTGATCCTGAGCACGGGGCTTTGCTCAGCCATCGCCGTCCCTGCATCCACGGCTGCAGCTGAGGCCGGGTGTGCCAACTGGACTGTGTTTCTGGTCTGTAGGGCCGCCGGGGCCTGCTCTTGGTTTGGGGAGCTATCGGTCTTGAGCTCCTTGTATTTGGAGAACTGCACAAAGACTGGCTGGCCACGCAGCTTAGGCATCACAGAACTGTAGTAGTTGACCAGACTATTGGCTGCCTTCTCCGTGTTCATCTCGATGAAGGCCTGGTTCTTGCCCTTTAGCATCAGGAAGTTGGTGACTTTACCAAAGGGCAGCCCCAGGGAGATGACCTCACCCTTGGTGACTTCACTGGGCAGACTGTGGACGTGGATCACACGGGACCGGACACCATCACTCCTGCTGTCACCTTTGAACTTCTTGCTGTCGCTTCCGTTTGCTGCAGAGGCAGAGTTGCTGCTCATTATAAAGGGTCCCTTAGTGACACATGTAGAGAAAAGCTCGTGTGATCCCCTCTTCCTGCTAACTGCTATGACTGGGTAGATGCAGTCCATGGCACAGAGTAGACCAGTTGGGTACAGGAGTGGAGGCACCAAAATGATGTCTCATCTTTAAAATGGAAATATCCTTGCCTACTTTGTTTTGAGGATTAAAAGAATTAACTTGAAAATCACCTACGGAGGGGGGTTAGCAACTCTGACCTGAGGCCAAGTCCTGCTGCCTATTTTGGTAAAGAGTTTACTTAGAACTTGACCTACACCAATTTATTTGCACATTATCTGAAGCCTTTCTCTTGGTACAATGACAGAGTTGAGCAGTTTAGACCTGAAATACCTAAGTGTTTACTATATGGGCTCATATAGGAAAACCATGAAAACCCCTTAGCTAACTTAATGTGATGGGGTTTATATTCTTTTTAAAAGGAAATAATAGACCCCAGCTTCCCAGCCTATGGCATGACAGAAAATGGGAGAATGCTCTCATACCACTCATAAAAACACTGAATCACTAAAAAAAAAAAAAAAAAAAGAATAAAATCATATTTCTTAAGCATCATAATCAACAATCCAATTTAAATGGTGTTAAATAAAATAATTAGATGATTTTACCTGTTTCTTGGCTTGTTTCCTGCTTCCTTTTCTTCACAGTTACATATTTTATCCAATCTTCTTTTGTACTTTTTATTCCTGAAACTATTTAAATATATATTTTCAGATCTCTAAATATTGCTATTCATCTCTTAGTACTATAATGAAGAAAAATCACATTAAGTCAAACATAGATTTTGGAAGAAACCAAGATACATTGTATCCATATAGAATATGGATTAAAAGGGGCCTGGAAGGGCTGGGGCTGCACCTCAATGGTAGAGCACATGCCTTGCCCGTGTGAAGCGCTGGATTCAATCCTCAGGACCACATTAAAAATAGATATTGTGTCCATCTACAACTTAAAAAAAATGTTTTTTAAAAAGTGGGGGAGGGCTGGAAAAATTTCTCCTGTTTGAAGTGCTTGAATACCTCAAATGAATAATTGTTTTTTACAGTTTCTCTTCACATTATGTATGTTTCCCCACCTGGGTTGAAACATGGACACATCTGGGGTATTCAAAGGTACCAAAGATAGGAAGCAAGGCCTATGGTCCACTTACTTCCCCCGATGTGGCTATATCCAAGGCCTCAGGTTCTAAGGACCAGAATGAAATGGACTATTAGAATCATCCAGATTTAACAAAATGAATTCTATACTCTCTCTCACAATACATTCCAATCACCTTTCATGAAAATGTACCCTGTATATGCTGTAGCTTTATACACCTCAACAGAAAGTCAGAAAAGCACAGCAAAGACTGATTTCCACTCAAAATCCTTTAGGTTTCCAATTTGAATTTCTCAGCATAGTGCTTTATCTTAATAGTAACAACCCCTGAATATACCCTTAAGAGTACAAATAACTAGTCACCCATTTTCTCCTTTGTTCCTCCTGTGCAAATACTCATGGCTGCCACTCTGTCTTCACTGACATAATTCATTACTGGGTGACTCTGCTTTCTGGTCCCTATCTCAAAAGCAGGCCAGATGGCACCATGTGCACTTCATGGAAAACAGTCATTGACTGTTTCAAAGATGACAAAAAAATTGATTTCCATATGAACAAAAGGATCTCCCTACTAACCATTACATATCTCAGAACAAAATTTCAGAACAATATTCAGAACAAAATTTCAACTTACACAGCTGCTTTTAAATTATAAGTCCAAAGGAAAACGAGCAAAACCAAATCTCTTAGAACAAATGTATATCTGACACTTTCCTAACTACAAAAAATATCTCCCACAATATCATCCTTGTTTTAATTTTGGCACTAGAGATTGAACACAGGGGCATGATACCACTAAGCTACATCCCCAGACCTTGCATATTTTTTGTCAGGACCTTGCCAAGTTGCTGGGATTATAGGCGTGCACCACTGCACCTGGTTCACAATATATCCTTCTTGGTAGTAAATGAAGGCTGTATTTTGGGCAAACTTTACAATTTTATGTAACTCTTGTCATTACTATGAATTTACTATAATTTATAATAAGGGGAACATGAGCCTAAAACAAACACTGCTCATGGAAACATTTACTGACAATAACAAATAGTAACTGTTGTAACACATGCACATGGTCCCCAGGCACCCAGAAAGCACAAGGTGCAAACGCTCTTATCACCTACACCTACACCTCTCCACCATGTTGTACACATCAAAAAAATAATACTTGAGGGGCTGGGGTTGTGGCTGAGTGGCAAGGTACTTGCCGAGCACGTGTGAGGCACTGGGTTCGATTCTCAGCACCATATACAAGTAAATAAAATAAAGGTCCATTGCCAACTAAAAAAATATATTTTTTTTTTTAAAAAAAGAAATCATACTTGACCTTGCACAATCATACTTGAGGCTTGCTCCTTAGAGAGAGACTTCCTATCATTCCCTTTTTCAACAGAGTTTTCATTCTTTAACAGTACATCTGGACATAATTTAAACTCCAACATGCCTGGTTTTACTGTGTCATCTTTCACAGAGTACTGAGGCTTCTTTTCTGGCTCTTTGTCTTTATGAAGCTTTTGAGGTGGACCATCATACTGGGTGAGACAAATGCTCTTCTGTTCCGTGCACTTAAATGCAACTCTGTTCAGATACAATTTCTTCTGCTCTTTTGCTTGGGGAGGCATTTGGCAGAATTCAACTTTGCTACTTGGACTGGTTGATTTTTGATCTACTTTGGTTTTATCAGTGCATACTTTGTCAGGCAGCATTTGATCAGCTCCTCCTTTAGCAGACCTTGAATTACTGTTCATCCTTGACTTCTCAGAATGTTGGTTGAGGCTTTTACCATGGCTGGTACACACAGTTGCTGGTTCTTTAGAGGCCTCTGTACTGCCGCCTTGTCTCTCATTTGGTTTCCTACAGTTGCCCACCTGCACAGGAAGCGGACTGGGCTTTCCATCAGAAACACATGGTACATTGTTAACAGGTACCTTCTTGGATGCTTGGTTGGCCATCCATTCTTTATGCTTCTGCCTTTGTAAATATTCCTTCGGGGTTATAATTCTCTTAGATGAACTATGCTTCAAGTCTAAGGAGCTGGTGTTTGACACTGTCATTTCTTTAACACTGACTCTTTCATTAGAATTTGACAAAATATTACATGACTCGAGCCCCACATTTTTATTCTGTTCCTGTTTATCAGATTTTTCCTTCTTTATCACCCCACCCAGTATGTTCCCTGGGTCTAACTTCCTTTCTTCTGTGTGTTTTCGTTTGGAGCGACCTACTCTAAACTTAAATTTTTTCTTTTCTGGTGAGGCTGAATGTACTGAAGAACCATTCCTCCTATGTAGCTCTTTAGTTTTTACTTGCAGCGGACGAGTGTTCTGTGGTACATGTTTCTCCTGCTGGTTTACGTGGGAAGCTTGCTCATAAAACATTGTCATTTTATTAGTGGAATGAAAAGATACCTCATGGAATTTCAATTTTCTTTTTCTTTTATTCCTTTGTAAGCCATCAAGTTTGTTGCCTTTTGGTGAAAGCTTACAGTTTGATTCTTTTCCCATCTTTAGGGAGCTGTCCTGTTTCGCATTAGGTGTATCCTTTTTGTCACTATCACATTTAGAGAACTGACCAGGTAATTTTGGTTCTGTCCTTAGCGAGCAGTTCTGCTTCGTTTCAGATGTGTTCTTCATAGTCTCATCATGTATTTCAGATAAATTTTTTTTCTCAGCCACCTGAGGAAGAATCATCTCTGTATTATTTGAAACATTAAATTCGAGGACAGTGACATCTCTATCTGAGGTTCTCTCTCCTTGTTTGCAACTCTTGGTCTCCAAAGGAGAACACTGATCTTTCCCTTTCTCTTGCTCTAGGGTGGAGCTCTTGATGGAATTACACTGACATTGGGGCACTCCTTCATAAACTGTTGTGAGCCAACCCAATGCACAGCAATGGATTTTGTCTTTTTCTGGGTCCCATGTTACAGATTCACAAGGTGCTTGTGCAGTAGTTGCTTGTGGGTCACATGGGCTCTTCTGTCCTATAGGTTTCTCTATCTGAGATTCTGCCAACTTATCTACCTCATGGGCTTGCTGTATCTCTACCTCAGAGGGTTCATCCTCTTCAGGAAATAATTCTTTCATCTGCTCTGAGCTTAATATTGTTATTTTTATTTGGTCTGTGGAGTCCTTAGAGTCAGAAATGATTTTATCGCGAATTGGATCTTGTGAGATTTGGCCTGTCACTTTCTGGCCCACAGACCTTTCACGTGTGTTCACAGCTTCAATGCCATAAGGAAACTCTTTCACAAGCTCTGATAGTTGGTCATGTAGATACAAGATGGGTGTGTTGTCATCAATCTCCTTTCTTGCAGGATCTTGGGTAGTGACATTGCTGGCTGCCTTTTCCTGAGGGAAGGTGGTAGGTGAACAACACACATCTTTACTTGTGCTTTCCATTTCAATGGTTTGTTCTAAATTGCTTTCCTCTGGAATTCCTCTATTTGTTTCAAAATGCTCAAAAGATGACAACCCTGGAGGTTTCAGTGGCTCGGACTGATCAGTTGTTTCATGAGGAACATCTATGCACTGCATACATTCATCTCTTTGAAAACCAAGGTCCTTATTTGCAGTGATGTTATCTACTTGTTCTTTTTGTCTGCTATTAATCATTTGCTGATAGGATGAAGACAGATTCTGAGGCTCAACCTTTTTCGAAGGGGAAGAATTGAATATTTTTGCTATTTGAGAATTGTAAGATACATCACCTTCAACAAGAGAACAAATATTTTCAATCAGCAATATATCATCACTCTCAACAGGAATGTCCCTGGATTTATAGGAAGTTTGCTGATCACCCAGAGGAGAGTGCTTTCCTTGATTGACTTTAGACATGTGTTCTGAATTACCACTAGTTGGCTCATTCTGCTTTTCCTTCTGAGTTAGTGGAAAAGCCTTGTCTGATATTATAGTACTAGCAGCTGAGCTGTTAACGTCAACTTTCACAGGAGCAACCACTGTTTTATTTTTTTCCATTTGACTTTGTAAGCTACAAATGCTACCTTCTTTGATAACTGGATACACCAGTTCAGGTAAAGCTTCAGGTGTCATTCTCTTGAGAGGCAATGATTTGACATTTGAAAGAATTAAGGGTGACACAATAGCAATCTGAAGTTCTGTCCCTTTGGTGACATTTGCACCAGAAGAGTCATAATTCTGTGTTATCATTGGTAAGGCTGTTTCTTGGGATGGTGTTACCCTTTTATTCTGAGAATTTCCGTCAACTGAACAAAAAACCTTAACATCACCTTCCGCAGTCTTTGAAATTCCAACTGCAGTTGTGTTTGTTTTTAATTCATTACGTTGCTTTTCCTCTGAAGGTTTTAGAGGTTTTTCTTCTGTTGTTGAAGGTGGCTTTTTCCAAAGATTAAGACATGTTGTTAGTAATTCCATGGAACAGTGACTGTCGCTTTCAGCAGATACTCCTTGTGTTGAGAATTCAGACTGCTGAGCTGGTTCACCATAACAGCTATTTGTTGGTTTTGTACAACCTATCAGAAGATTTTTATTAATTCTGATTTTCCTTGCAAGTTCTGAAAACTTCTTTTTAATCTCTACTAATGATTTAATATCTCTTACTAGCTTTTCTTTTGTGATATTTGTATCTGGTATTTGATTTGATGCTGGATTGCAGGAATCCATTCTTTTTTCTTGATTATTTTGAGCAAAGGTCTGAATACTATCCACAGAAGATCTAACTGGTTCATTGAAAGGCTGTGTGATATTGGTACGTACTTTCAAATCACAGAAATTTCCAATTATGTTTAGGTTTTCATTAGTGTTTGGCCCCAGCAGTTGAAAGTCTTTAGTTAAGTCTTTTATTTCAGCTGAGTAAACTTCAGGACTCTGAGGAACTTCCAGAGGTGAGTTTTTTATAACATGTTGAGAATTTGGCAAAGGCTGGCTTCCATATTTGCAGGGGTAAGGAAGAAGAGGAGGGGGTCTTTTGTTTGGTTGTGTAGGGTATTGATAAGAAGATACAGGCACAGTCTGTAATGACTGTAAATTCTGTGTTAAAGTGGGACACTGACAATTTTGAGATGATGTAGACGACATGTTTTGTTTCAGAACAGCTGGACCTTGCAAAAAGCTCTGTGGCGTAATGTTTTGTTTCTGAACAGCTGGACCTTGCAAAAAGCTCTGTGGCGTAATGTTTTGCTTCTGAACAGCTGGA
>JAJEJO010049996.1:523972-568467 GCA_020662805.1 Glaucomys volans | reverse complement strand
TGTTGTGTAATGTTTTGCTTCTGAACAGCTGGATCTTGCAAAAAGCTTTGTGGCGTAATGTTTTGTTTCTGAACAGTTGGATCTTGCACTAAACTTTGTGGCGTAACGTTTTGTTTCTGAACAGTTGAATCTTGCAAAAAATTTTGTGGCAAAAAAGAGTATTGCTTTGGAAGTGGTCTGAAATCAGGGTAGGTCTGTTCATTCAATGTATACTGTTGCACCCAATCAACCTGTCTATCTGTTAGTGGTTGGCTAAGTGCCTGATCTCCTTGAAAAGTTACAGGAGCTCTTACAGAATTTGAAGGGTTCATTTGTAGTTGCACAGAATACCTATCGGATGATACAAGTTGACTCTGTAGTGCATGATGATTAGAAGTATTAGTTCCAACATCAGCCTGATGACATACGGTTGCCTCTGTATGAGAAGGCATGGAATTCCTCATTGATGAGTTCAACCATACATTTTGCATAACTCCTGAAGACATCTGTATATTATGATTTGGCTGTCTGGGTCCTGTAATAGTTCTACATGTTATTCTTTCTACTGATGTTTGTGAAGTCACCAATGTCCTGTTATGCATATTAGAAACTGGAATTTGAGGAGTACTATAATTTCTGATACTTTGCACTGGTTGTGAAACTGGATTTGAATTAGTGGGATATTGTGAAACTGAATTTGAATTACTAGAATACATGCATGCTTCATTACTTCCAGGATAGCTGAAAGAACTTTGAGATGTTGTGGTAAGCTGGTTAATTAAATACTGTTGCAGAACAGATGACTGGCTTTTAGTATATGGTGGTGGTGGTGGTAATATATCATCCATCTTTGCATTCCAATTCATGGCTGGTATGATATGGTAGCAGTCTAATAAAAATCTGTTGTTTTGAATGTCAGGAACCTGCAAGAAATAAAGATCTGTTATTTTTTTTTAATTAGTAACTATGACTATCATAATTACTGAAATTTGAGACTAAAAAAACTATCTTGTGGTGCTGGGGATATAGCTCAGTTGGTAGAGTGCTTGCCTCTCAAGCACAAGGCCCTGGGTTCGATCCCCAGCACCGCAAAAAAACAAAAAACAAAAAAAAAACAAACAATCTTGGAAAAGGAATAGCAATGAAAGCTGCAATAATAAATAAGGCAACAATTAAATGTGTATACAATGTATAAGAGGAATTCATTCTACACAACATAGTTATTATTGTTATATTTAAGTGGTTATCATTTTGTTTTTATTTTCTTGTTTTTGTTTTTGTTTTTTGCAGTGCTGGGGATTGAACCCAGGGCCTTGTGCTTGTGAGGCAAGCTCTCTATCAACTGAGTTATATCCCCAGCCCCTTAACTTGTTATTTTTGGACAGCTGGGGAAATCAAACCAAGGGCCTCATGTAAGCTAAACATGTGAACATGTGATCTGCCACTGAACTACATCCTTAGCCCCTTCTTTTCCTTATTTTCATCAACTTTTTATTCTAACTAATCTATGCTAACTTCAAGCAAAAAAAAAAAAAAAAAGTTTGTTACTTTATCTAGGCATAACCCGGAGGGGTGAGGCATGCCAGTAATCCTAGGAAATTTGTGATGCCGAGGCAGGAGGAGCATAAGTTTGAGCATGGAGCTCGGTACAAAGGGCCCGTGAATTCAATCCCCAGTACCAAAAAAAAAAAAAAAAATCAAAGAGTAGGTATAAACAAACTGATTCATGAATAAAATCACATGCCTAAAATCCCAGTGACTTGGGAGATTGAGGCAGGAGGATTGCAAGTTCAAGGTCAGCCTCGGTAACTTAGTGAAACCTTCAGCAACATAGGAAGACCTGTCTCGAAATTTAAAAAAAACAAAACAAAAAAGACTGGGGATGTAGCTCACTGGTAAACTGACAGGGTTCAAGCCACAGTTCCACTATTCCACCATAGTCCCCATCACAAAAAAAAAAAAAAAAGGAGAAAAGAAAGCTGTCCTGAACTGAAATGTCTGGGTAATTACCATCTGAAGCAGCAATGACTCCCTCACACAATGGGAACTGGGCAAGAAAGTGTTCTCTAATACGTGTTCCTTTCTACATGTACCCCAAAGACGGCTTTCAGAATACTGGCCAGATAAGTGAACAAAGTAATGGTGCTTACATAGTTTAAGCTTATGAAACCTCTCCCTCTAAAGTGACAGGATGAGTCGGGCGTGGTGGGGCACGCCTGTAATCCCAACACTTGGGAGGCTGAGGCAGGAGGATCATGAGTTCAAAGCCAGCCTCAGAAAGGTCAAGGCACTAAGCAACTCAGTGATACCCTGTCTCTAAATAAAATACAAACCAGGACTGGGGATGTGGCTCAGGGGCTGAGAGTCCCTGAGTTCAATCTTCAGTTCCCCTCCCAAAAAAATAAAATTAAAATAAAGTGACAGGACGAATTACTATCCATTCAGGGGGCTGTCACTGGACTCTCCCTATTGGTAACCAAGTTTCAATAAACTGTTTCCGGTCGCCAGAAGGAAGATGGCGGATCTGGAGGAGCAGTTGTCTGATGAGGAGAAGGTACGTATAGCAGCAAAATTCATCATTCATGCCCCTCCTGGAGAATTTAATGAGGTTTTTAATGATGTTCGGTTACTGCTTAATAATGATAATCTTCTCAGGGAAGGAGCAGCCCATGCATTTGCACAGTATAACTTGGACCAGTTTACTCCAGTAAAAATTGAAGGTTATGAAGATCAGGTATTGATAACAGAACATGGTGACTTGGGAAATGGAAAGTTTTTGGATCCAAAAAACAGAATCTGTTTCAAATTTGATCACCTAAGAAAGGAAGCAACTGATCCAAGACCTTATGAAGCAGAAAATGCAATTGAATCATGGAGAACTTCAGTAGAAACTGCTCTTCGAGCTTACGTAAAAGAACATTACCCAAATGGGGTCTGCACTGTGTATGGTAAAAAAATAGATGGACAGCAAACCATTATTGCATGCATAGAAAGCCATCAGTTCCAAGCAAAAAACTTCTGGAATGGTCGTTGGAGGTCAGAATGGAAGTTTACAATCACTCCTTCAACCACTCAAGTGGTTGGCATCTTGAAAATTCAGGTTCATTATTATGAAGATGGTAACGTTCAGCTAGTGAGTCATAAAGATATACAAGATTATCTAACAGTATCTAGTGAGGGGCAGACAGCAAAAGAATTTATAAAGATTGTAGAAGCTGCAGAAAATGAATACCAGACTGCCATCAGTGAGAATTATCAGACAATGTCGGACACTACTTTCAAAGCCTTACGTCGACAGTTGCCAGTTACACGTACTAAGATTGATTGGAACAAGATTCTTAGCTACAAGATTGGCAAAGAGATGCAGAATGCATAAGATGAACATTGCATGACCGGATCATTTTAGTGTCTTTTGCGTTTAAAAAAAAATTGTTGCAAAAGTATTCAGAACTGTCAAGCTGCCCATTCAACATGGGCTATTGCCATTTAAAATCACTGTAATTAATTAGTTTGGTTAGAGCACAAAGCTTAGCTAATCAACCATTATTTTTATTTCTTTTGTTCGAAGAGGGCTGAAAATGAGTTTAGTTTAAGTGTCTTTTACTTTCTGTTTTTCCTTCCTTTCTTAAAATGAAAAGATGATTCCTCTTATGGTTAAAAGTTTTTGAAAGTATTTCAAAATATTTTACTTACTGTAACCCTAAAATTGTCTTTTGGCTTATGAAATGGGTAACTTTTGATATTAGCCCAATTCTTTTTAATGGGGTCAATAATGGACATTCTAGTTTAAGGTGGTTGATAGTCTTAGCCATATATGCTGCTAAAGAAATTGTCTACCTTTTCCCCCCTCACCTCTTCCACTTATGTAAGATTGAGATTAGAGGGAAAGCATTTTCTATATCAATTGTGTTAAACCTTTCAGTAAGGTTATTTAGCTAGCTTAGTGTTTAACTAAACTTTTTTTAAACAAGGCCAAGGTCTATTGCTATTTTGAGATTCTGAAATTAAATGAGAATACTTACTTCAGAAATGCATCTAATGCTTTTTTTCTTGTGACAGTTACGCAAATTAGCTTGAATTCCGTATGTCCCTGAGTTATTTTTATCATAAAGCCACAAATGTATTATAACAAGGCAAATTGTAATATATATAATCCTGAACTCATGACCATGTCTCAGTTTATTTTTTCCCTTGGATTGAAAAGTACTGAAATTCAGTGTGACATTAAAATGCAGATTTTCCTATTTATTTGAGTAGAAAATCACCAGTGGGTCCTACACTATTTTGAATATTTTCTTTGGATATTGTAATTCTCAACTGGTTGTAACTTAGAGAAGCTGGGAGTACATATGATGTGCAGTCTTAAGTTTTTCCATCTTCTTATGCATCATGAGCATGTTTGTAATATTTAAAACAATAGACTTACTGATACTACAGGAATTTCAAGCCTGTGGTGAATGTTAGTATTTACTATAAGGAGTTGGGTGGATTTATGGGTTCATTCAGTAGAGTTTTGATGCTTACACTGGAGTGGAATCCATTCCTTACATACTCCTACAGACGTCTGGGCCTGGAAATGTTTTTTAAAAAAAAATCACCACTTTTATTATGTATAATAAAATATTTCATTAGCTTGAAAAAAAAAATAAATAAATAAATAAAAAAAAATAAAAAAAAATAAACTGTTTCCTACCATTTTCCTGTATTTTCTTTGGACTGTCTACCCCAGTACCACTTTGCCGCACTGCGATGGTACAGCTACGCTATGGAAAGGACACATTCTTTCAAAAGAGAAAATGTAATGAATTACACATTTTAAGGACACATCTTTTAAAGCACATGAAATTCAAGCTAGGCACAGTAGTGTACACCTGTAATCCCAGCTTCTTGGGAGGCCAAGGCAGGAGGATACAAGTTTGAGACCAGCCTGGACAATTAAGTGAGAGCCTGCCTGTCTCAAAAAATTTTAAAAAGGCTGGAGATATAACTCAGTAGTAGAGTAACCTGGATTCAATAGTAAGAACTGTCAAAAAACAAAACAAAACAAAGCTGGGCATAGTGGCACATGCCTATAATCTCAGCAGCTGGCTGCAGGGGCTGAGGGAGGATCACCATTTCAGAGCCAGGCTTAGCAATGGTGAGCCACTAAGCAACTCAGTAAGACCCTATGCCTAAATAAAATATAAAATAGGGCTCAGTAGTTGATTGCTCCTGAATTCAATCCCCAGTACCAAAAAACAAAACAAAAAATTAAAAAAAAAAAAAACCAACACAATAAAACAAAAAGAAAAACCAAAAATCACCAAAACAAAACCAAAAACCCAAACCCTAGACTCCTTCCAAACACATGATCTGGAATTGGCCTGTTTTCCATTTATTATATCCATTCATTATATATATCTAGGATATCTTGTTTTGCTATACATATATCTACCTCATGAGCACAGTACTCTAATACAGGTATTACAAAGTAATAAAATTTAGTCTTTGTCTCTGGTCCCTGATTCAAAGCTAAATCCCTAGGAATTTCCGGAGTAATAGGAATTTTTTTGTTATTCACAGTGAGCCCCTTTGCTCACGTCCAAGTTTATGCTTAGTTGAGTTGGAGTGGGCTCCTATACAGCTCGGGGACCAGATTGGTCCAGAGGGTTGGAACTTTCAGCCCCATCCCTTGACCTCCAGCAAGGGGTGGAAGGAGCAGAGATTAAACTCCACAAAAACTCTGAACAATAGAATCAGTTGAGCTTCCATGTTGGTAAATACATCATGATGCTAGAAGGTCAGAGAGGTCACTGAAGCTTTACCCCACCCACCTCACCTACTTTGGCATATGCAACTCTTCACCTGACTCTTCCTGAGTTGTATCCTTTATAATAAACCAGGATACATAAATAACATGTTTCGCTGAGTTCTGTGACCCATTCTAGCAGATTACCAAATCCAAAGCAGGGAAGGTCATAGAACCTATAAGGATCTCCTTCTTCTCTTCCATGTCTTTATTTAAGATGGCACGGCAGAGCTTCTCTTCCGGGTTGTTCCCCTGCTCCACCCTGCTAATGGTGCGAACCTTAGACCAATGACCAAGCTACGTGGTGGCGGTTAACGCAGGGAACCAACAGCTTGCCACCCCACCACTTACCAACAACCTGCCCCTCAAGAAAATCGCCCACCACACCCTATATAACCCTGGTGATTGTTCAATAAAATAGAACTTCTCCAACGGTGAGCCTTGTGTCTTGATGTTAATTTCTTTTAGGACCCACTAGTCAGTGAGTAGTATGGAAATCCCAGTCTAGTGAATGAGGTCAATTCTTGTGGGATTGAGTCCTTTAAGTGACTCTGATACCAACTCTAGGTAGATAGTACTAGAACTAAACAGAACTGCAGGCTACCCAGATGATGTCTACAGAGAATTAGAGAATTGGTTGATATGGGGGAAATCCACACATCTGGTAAAATAAATGCTC
This sequence comes from Glaucomys volans, assembly GCA_020662805.1. Classification (NCBI taxonomy): domain Eukaryota; kingdom Metazoa; phylum Chordata; class Mammalia; order Rodentia; family Sciuridae; genus Glaucomys; species Glaucomys volans. The sequence continues at coordinate 562,021 of JAJEJO010049996.1, read as the reverse complement.
TGTGAAGAGTAGGGAAATAATGTTTAACTAGTGACAAACTATTTCAAAAAGGTTAAAATAATTGGCACTCTCACCAATAGTTCATTGATACATCTAAAAATGGACAAAGGCCAGTGTGGCAAGCCTATACTCCCAGTGACCTGGAAGGCTGAAGCAGGAAAATAGCAAGTTCCAGGCCATCCTCAGGTATTTAGGGAAGCCCTAAACAACTTAAGGAAAACTGTCTCAAAATAAATAAAAGGGCTGGGATACAGTTCAGTACTTTAAAGGCCCCTGGGCTCAATCCCCAGTACCAAAAAATAAAATGAATTTAACTGTAAGGTCCCCAGTTGGAGTCCATGAGGGAACTGATAGCTGATGGGGAAAAATGCAGAGGTGTCAGAGGGTAAGCAGTGAACCATGTAAGAACAACAATTTGGTCTGGAGTTTTCTATCTCATAGTCCTAGCAAACAAACATAGAGCCTACAGGTAGGAAGAGAAATACTGTTAATGTACTGTAGACTGGGTTTCCCCCCATCTATTTCTTCTTTGCTGCACGGAAGTAAACTGAAGGGTATAAAAACACTCCTGAATAACTCATATTAGAAGGAGGGAGTTGTCATGGGAGTTAAAAAAGTTTTCTCAAGAATGCCTGAAGGGCTGGGTGCAGTGGCACACGCCTGTAATCTCAGTGGCTCCAGAGGTTGAGGCAGGAGGATGTTCAAAGCCAGCCTCAGCAATAACAAGGCCCTAAGCAACTCAGTGAGACCCTGTCTCTACATAAAATACAAAAAAGGGCTGGGGATGTGGCTCAGTGGTTGAGTGTCCCTGAATTCAATCTCTGGTACCAAAAATAAAAAAAATAAAAAATAAAAGAATGCATGAACGGCTGGAGATCAGTACACTGGCAAAGCACTAATCTACTGTGTGTTGGGCCCTGGGTTCAATCCCCAGTACCAAAAAAGCAAGCAAACAAAAAAATTGTTTTAGTAAGCTTTTTCACCACCGTGTATGGTGGAAGGACATAGCAGAGAAAAGCACCTAAGGACATGAAAATCAGAAAGCAGAGAGCTCCACTAAGCAGGGACAAAATATATACTGCAAAGGTATTCCCCCAGCAACCTACCTTCTCCAACAGCTTCAAGTTAACACCAGTTAAATGATACAAGTGGATTAATGCACTGATCAGGTTAATGCTCTCATGACACAATCATCGCACTTCTAAACTTTCTTGCATTGTCTCACACGTGAACTTTTGGAGGACACCCTTTTATATGTAAACTATAACAAAAATTCATCTCCTGGGCAGGGGGTGTATCTCAGGTATGGAATGCTTGCCAACTATGCACAACAAGGTCCTGCATTCAATCTCCACCACTCCAGGAAGAAAACAAAACACAAAAAACAACAACAAAAAAGGTATCTCCTTCTCTGCATAAAAGCACTAAAATTTTCTGAAAAATCAGAAAACGTAAACATGGACATCTAACTCAACATTACCTTCATTGCAATGAAATCTGATTTATATTCAAAGTAGGCTTATTTTTCGATCCTCTCAGATATTTTTTTCTCCTCCCAGGTCCCCAGCTACTTCAACCCATACACTTCTCCCCACACTCTGATGCCTATTTTTCTAAGGGGAAACATATGCGACACCATCTGTTATTCTCCCACCACAAATTCTATAAAAGGTAAATGCTTGAAAATATAATCTTCTAGTGACACCTGGTCCTACATAAGATTCCATTCCTGGGGCTCAGGGTATGGCTCAGTGGTAGGTTACAGGCTTAGCATGTACAGCACCTAATTAAATAACATCCCATTCCCTTTTCCTTTATTCCTGTTATTAGACTGTCTCCCTGGGATAACTCACACAGCCTGTAGGACTGAGTGCTCAACAAACACAATAACTAACCTCTCAGGGTTTCATACTGCTAGTCTCATTTATGGGCCCTTCACAGAAATCCCTCAAGAGGGGAATCTATAGCTGCTGCCAGAATAGTTCCTTATCCTGGTTTCAAAGCACCCAGAATGAACTGCCATATGTATGCTGTTTTTCTGCTGCATCAAAGAAATATTACATAAAACTGTATTTCCTCTACCATGCATGGTGGTACATACCTGGAATTGCAGTGACTTAGGAAGTTAAGGTAGGAGGATCGATCACAAGTTGAGGCCAACTTCAGCAACGTAGCAAAACCCTGTCTCAAAATGAAAAAAAAAAAAAAAGTGCTGGGGATATACATCAGAGGTAGAGCAGTCCTGGGTTCAATCCTCATACCATGAATAGATAGATAAATGAATATAACTTGTGTTTCTATGAAACTAAAATATATAATGAAATATCACTAAAGAAATTAGAATACTAAATTAAGCAACATTCTTTTAGCTGGGCAGGGTACAGGCCTGTAATCCTAGTACTTTGAGGTTAAGGGAGGAGGACTGCAAGTTCAAGGTCAGCAACTTTGTAAGACCCTGTCTTAAAATAAAAATGGTTTGGGTGGTAAAGCATCCCTGGGTTCATTATCCAGTGCCATTAAAAAAAAAAAAAAAATTGGGCTGGGGATATAGCTCAGTTGGTAGAGTGCTTGCCTCGTAAGCACAGGCCCTGGGTTCAATCCCCAGCACCGCAAAAAGAAAAAAAAAAATTCATCCGATGCAAAAAAAAAATGGTATGACACTCAGAAGACAGATGTGAACCCAACTATATCAAAGAAACATTAAATGTGAACTGAGTAATCAATCTAAATGATTGATTTTAAATCAATTTTTAAAATAACTACCCAACTATATGTAGCTTGTAGGAGATACACCTTAGATTCAAAGATACAAAGAGATTAAAAAGAATGGAAAAAAATCATGCAAACAGCAGCCACAACTGGTATCTTATTTTCTATTTCTATAACCGAACACCACATCTTGGGTAGTTAAGGCTGGGAAATTCAAGACCACACAGCTGAATCTGGTGAGGTCTTTCCTGTTGGTGGGGACTTGAGACTTGATGGCATCCTAAGGCAGCAGAATGCATCCCATGGCAAGATGTAGACCAAGCATCCAATCTCAGAAGGCTCCTCTAAACCTTAATTACCCTCCCAAAGGTCCCACCTCCAAACATGGAAGTTTCTACTGTCTAAATACCTCACAATGGGGATTAAATTTGAACATGATGTTTAGATGGGGGCATATGAATGATACCAGCTGGAATATACAGACAAAATAGAATAAAATAAATGAGACTTAACAAGACTTCCAAACCACAAGAAATCAAAGCAAGAATCAATAAATGGAATGGACTCAAACTAAAAAGCTTTTTCTCAACAAAGAATACGATCAACAATGTGAAAAGAGAGCCTACATGGTGGGAGAAAATCTTTACCACACGCACTCCAGATACAGCACTAATCTCCAAAATTTATAAAGAACTTCCAAACTTTATACCAAAAATACAAAGAACCCAATCAATAAAGGGACCAAGGATCTGGACAGACACTTTACAGAAGATGACGAACTGGCAATCAATAAATATATGAAAAAGCGTTGCAACATCTCTAGTAATTAGAGAAATGCAAATTAAAATAACTCCAAGATTTCATCTTACTCCAGTTAGAATGGCTATTATTAAGAACGCAAACAGCGTGGTGGCGCACGCCTGTAACCCAAGCGACTTGGGAGGCTGGGTCAGGAGGATCACGAGTTCAAAGCCAGCCTCAGCAACTTAGCAAGGCCCTTAGCAACTCAGTGAGACCCTGTCTCTAAATAAAATACAAAACAGGGCTGGGGATGTGACTCAGTGGCTGAGTGTCCCTGAGTTCAATCCCTGGTACCAACAAAAAAAAAAAGATATAACCAACCATTGTTCAGCTACACAAACAATAATAGATGTTGGTGTGGCTGTGGGGAAAAAGGCACACTTTTACATTGCTGGTGGAGTTGCAAATTGGTGCAGCCACTCTGGAAAGAAGTGTGGAGATTCCTCAGAAAACTTGGAATGGACCCACCTTTTGACCAAGTGGTTTATACCCAAAGGACTTAAAATTAGCATACTATAGTAACACAGCCACATCAATGTTTATAGCAGCTCAATTCACAATAGCTAGACTGTGGAACCAACCTAGATGCCCTTCAACAGATGAATGGATAAAGAAGCTGTGTTATATATACACAATGGAATACTACTCAGCCATAAAGAATAATAATATTATGGCATTTGCAGATAAATGGATGGAATTGGAGATTATCATGCTAAGTGAAATAAGCCAATCCCACAAACACAAAGGCCAAATGTTTTCCCTGATAAGTGGATGATGATATAGAATCCGGTTGGGGGGGGTAAAAGAATGGAGGAACTCTAGATTACGTAGAGGGAAATGAGAGGGGGAAGGGATGGGGGAATGAAAAATGATGGAATGAGACACATCATTGCCCTATGTACTTGTATGATTAACAAGAATGGTATGAATCTACATCATGAACAACCACAGAAATAAAAATTTGTACCCCATATGTGTATAATGAATCAAAATGAAGTCTATAAAAATTTGGAAAAAAAAAAAAAAAAAAGAAAAAGAAAAACAATTAAGACCAGTCAAGGTGTAACAATTACACATCTACTTAAGAGAGCATCAAAAATACAAGAAGCAAAAACACAAGAGACAATTCATAAGACACAAAGACCTCAATTCCGTACCTGAAATAATGAATTAAAAAAAAGGCCAAAAAATCAGAAAGAAAACAGAAGCCTTGAACCCATATACCTACATTCCTTCCCGGTTTTTTTAAAAATAAAGATTTTAAAAAAAAATGCCAAAGTACCTTAAGTTATAGGAGAGTGACCGATTGTCTGCTAGTTGTAGGTAAGGTTTTTGACAGTTACTGTGGATTGGATCCAGGAGTCCAAGTACTCATCAAGCGGTGGGACAGTCAGCATGTAGCCCTGTAATGGGAGCAGACGCCATCAATGTACTGAATTCTTTTTCTTTATATTTCCTTTTTGGTGGTACTGTGGTTTACACTCTACCACTAACCCACATCTCCAGCCCTTTCTATTTTTATTTTCAGACAGGGCCTTGATCCTCCTGCCTTAGCCTCCCAAAATGCTGGGGGGGTTACAGTATACACTACAGCACCTGCTATCTTTATATTTGCTTTTAAATTGAGACACAATTATTTATATATCTTTATGATGATATATAATTCATGATAATTCAATACGTGTGTACTGTGGAAAACGGATGAGCCCCCAGTCATTGGCTGATCTTGGAATGTCGGCAAAACCCAACCTGAGAAACAATCCTTGCTAAAAGGAAAGGATGTTAACAGTCCTGAAACTTGTCTTTGACACTAAGTTATCAGATGTTCCAGTACAATGGGATTCCTGGGTGCAGTGGGGTAACAGGATGTTCCTAGCACTGTAACAGTAGGAAAGCTGCAAAAATATTTCTAGCTCTGTAACTTTTTAGTGCACAAAAGCAGCCTCTTGAAAACAAGACTAACAATTTGCAATGCCTCTAAAGCTTAACTTCCTGATTATGAGACCCTATATAATAAACTTGTGGAACTAGTTTTGGGTCAAGGGCAGTGTCCTACCTGGTCCCAGCTTTACTTAAAATTATGTTTTCTTTGTCTCCACGTTTTTCTCCATCTCCTGTAGCCCCTACTCAAGATCCTTTGCTAATGCTGTGTGGGTTGTGGCAGTATATAATTCAAAATGATCAGAGTACCTGCATCTCCTCAAAGGCAATCATTTTAACATTTTGGAAACTTTACTCCTGTTATGTTGAAATAAGGCATAGACTGTACGACCAGAGAAATGGGTAGTTATACTCCATGTATATATATCAAAACACACTACTGTCATTCTTGTATGTCTAAAATGAACAAATAAAAAATTTTAAAAGAAAGAAGGCATAGATTATTGTAAACAAGTTACCCTACTAGTCTATAGAAAACCAGAAATTGGGCTGGGGACATAGCTCAGTTGGTAGAGTGCCTTCCTTGCATGCACAAGCCCTGGGTTCAATCCCCAGCACCGCAAAAAAGAAAAAAAAAAAAGAGAGAAAGAAAATCATAAAGTTTTCCCTATCTAACTGGGGTTTCTGTTTTTCTTTTCCTTTCTTTCTGGTACTGGGATTGAACCCAGGGCCTTGCACATGCCAGGCAAGTTCTCTACCAATGAGCTAACTCCCAGCCTTTTTATTCTGAGACAAAGTCTGGGTGAATCACCCAGGCTGACCTTGAACGTGCAGACTTTTTGCCTCAGCCTTCCAAGTAGTTGGAATTACATGATTGGGCCACTGAACCAAGCCTCTGTATTTGTGCCCCTTCCCTAACAACTTTCTGCCCAGTCACCCTCTCCACCCTGCCCTTCATGGTATGTAGTAACCACTATTTCATTCTTCTATGAAATAACTTTCGTTTCCAGATACACATGAGATCATGCAGTACTTGTCTTTCTGTGCCGGTCTCATTTCACTCGAGACAATAACCTCCACTTATCCGAGTTGTCGCAAATCATTTTTCTCATGGGTGAACAATATTCCATTATGTATACCACATTTTCCTTATCCATTCATCTGCTGATGAATATTGAGTTGATTCTGTCTTCGCTATGAAAGGGACTGAATTCTTAAGACTTGTTGTGGGGAACTGCCCTAGAACGCCCTTTGTAAGTCAGGGTGCAGTTAATAAGCAAACCTGAAACTGACCCTAGATATGGGGCAGTCTTCCCTTATTCAGGTTCTGCTTTCCACAGTCTAAAAATATTTAGTGGAAAACTCCAGAAGTAAACAGTTCATAGCCGGGCGCAGTGGCGCATGCCTGTAATCCCAGCGGCTCGGGAGCCTGAGGCAGGAGGATCACGAGTTCAAAGCCAGCCTCAGCAACTTTGGGAGACTTTGAGCAACTCAGTGAGACCCTGTCTCTAAATAAAATACAAAAAAATAGGGCTGGAGATGTGGTCAAGTACCTCTGAGTTCAATCCCTGGTACTAAAAAAAGGGAACAATTCCATTCTGCCTCTGATATGAATCATCCTTTTGTTCAGCACATGATTGTGTCTACTTTGTATATGCTATCCACCTGCTCCTCACTTAAGCTCCTAAGTAGCCATCTCAGTCATCAGATCCACGGTTTCCAGTGCTCATGTTCAACTAATCTTTATTTTACTTAAAATGGCCTGAAAGCACAAGAGCAGAGCAATCATAATGGCAATTCAAGTATGAACAACAATAAGACTATAAAACTCCTTTAAGTGAGAAGGTAAAAGTTTAGCATAATGTATGCACAGTAAAAATACAGTATCTAGTATAGTCAGGTGTAGTGGTGCACACCTGTAATCCTGGTGGTTCAGCAGGCTGAGGCAGGAGGATCAAGAGTTCAAAGCCAGTCTCAGCGAAAGCAAGGTGCTAAGCAACTCAAAATACAAAAAAGGACTGGGGATGTGGCTCAGTGATTGAGTGCCCCTGAGTTCAATCCCTGGTACCAAAAAGAAAAAAGAAAATATACAGTACTACTCAGTTTCCAGAGTCTTGGAACATACCCCCAACAATAAACAGGAACTAATGTGGTTAGCATGATTTGGCTCTATTAATCCCAACCATTGGCCAACAAGTTTTACCATTTTCATAATAAGCAATTCTAATGTTCTGATGCTGATAAGCTGTGTTGGCCCTCACTGGGAGGCAAGCAGGCCTTGCCTGTTGGAGCTGATAAAGTGCCATGGCCCAAATTTAAGAATTCAGGGTCATAATTCACACATTGCTATCCTATACAGAATCTGGAGGCTTTCTGTATGTCATAATGAAAATATTATTCAACATTTTTTACTTATAAACTGTGGTGTTTGATTGTTTCTGATAGAGAAGAAATCAAATCAAAGGGTAAATTTTACTGTCCAGAATTTTAAAATTTGGTGCTGTGGATGTAGCTCAAGTGGAAGAGATCTTGCCTAATTGTTAATATGCTGGGGGTAGTGATGCAAGCCTCTGATCCCAGCTACTTGGGAGTCTGAGCAGGAAGATGGCAAGTTCAAGGCCAGCCTGGGAAACTTGACAAAACACTGTCTTGAAAAAAAAAAAAATTTAAAAAGCTGGTGATATAATGAGGTCCTGGGTTCAATCTCCAATACCAGAACAAAAGAATAATGATTAATTTTTTTTTTTTTTTTTTTTGCGGTGCTAGGGATTAGAACCCAGGGTCTTGTGCGTGTGAGACAGGCACTCTACCAACTGAGCTATGTCCCCAGCCCATGATTAATTTTTAAAATTAAAATTAATTAACTTTTAAAATTAATTCATCTTTAAAATATAGTTGTGGGCTGGGCACAGTGGTGCAGCAGGCCTGTAATCCCAAAGATTTGAAAGGCTGAAACAAGAGGATAGCAAGTTAAAAGCCAGCCTGAACAACCTGGCAAGACCCTGTCTCAAAATAAAAAATATAAAAGGATTATATATTTTTGATTAAGCATCCCTGGGTTCAATCCCAGGTACAAAAAAAAAAAAAAAAAAAAAAAAATCTCCAGTTGTGTTACAGTGAGCCTGTATTCCCAGTGACTTAGGAGACTGAGGCAGGAAGATTGAGTCCAGAAGTTTAAGACTAGCCTGGGCAACAGATGGAGAACTCCATCTCAAAAAACTCCAAACCTTACTTCTTGTAAACAGACAACGTCTATCAAGAGATTTGACAACTGGAGGATTTAAATCTTACATGGTTTTATTTATTTATTTATTTATTTTTTGTGGTGCTGGGGATTGAACCCAGGGCCTTGTGCTTATGAGGCAAGCACTCACTCTACCAACTGAGCTATATCCCCAGCCCTTACATGGTATTATTACTGCTATTTCTTATGAGAAGCCTGGAAAGACAACCAGTTACTTAAAATCCAAAGTGTAGGAAGTCATGAACAGCAAGCTGAGGGCTGTGAAAGTCATCTGTCATGTAGGAAAAAAAAAAAAAAAAGTGTTGTGAGTTGCTATAAACAAACAGTATAAATAAAACTACTACTGCCAGGCGTGGTGGCGCATGCCTGTAATCCAAGCAACTTGGGAGGCTGAGTCAGGAGGATCTTGAGTTCAAAGGCAGCCTCCGCAACTTAGTGAGGCCCTAAGCAACTCTGTGAGACCCTGTCTCTAAACAAAATACAAAAAATAGGGCTGGGGATGTGGCTCAGTGGCCGAGTGTCCCCGAGTTCAATCCTTGGTTCCAAAAAAAAAAAAAAAAACTACTACTGATGTGGACTCACATAAAAATTTCTCAAAGCTCTTGCGGGGTGGGTGGCGCATACCTGTAATCTCAGGGCCTCTGGAGGGTAAGGCAGGAGTGCAAGACAACCTCAGCAACATAGGAAGGTCCTAAATTACTCAAGACCTGTTTCAAAAAATAAAGCGCTGGGAATGTGACTCAGTGGAGAAGCACCTCTGGGTTCAATCCCCGGTACCAAAGAGAGGGGTGGGGGAAGTTTTTGAAACCTCACCAAGGTTAACAAAATTCTTGTGGCGCTGGGGATGTAACTCAGTAGAAGAATCTGCCTGAACATTTGCCATCAGGGCTGTCTAGCACCTCATTCTCTTCCTTTTCTAGGGACTTCTTTGTTTTTATCCTCCCCACTTCTTTTCTGGGAATTGCTTCACATATATATATATATATATATATATATATATATATATATAATGTTTTTCTTACAAGAGAGCTTTCTAACTTTTCTGCACAAGCTAACCAAATTCACTGACAACCAATGTAAACCTTCTCCCCACTTGGGACTTTTGCATTTAAAACCTCTTTGTAATCTCTACAGAAGCAAATGTTCAATTTTGCTTAAATCTGTATTTTCCCAGAATGCAACTGTGATTGGTCTAAAATAACTCGTTTCTTAACTTATACCTCTATTTCTCATAGGGTCGACCCCTCCAACATTACAAAAGCAACGTCTCTTTCAGAGTATCCACTGATGTGGATAAATTGTGAAAAGTCAGTATTTCTCACTATCTGTAATAAACCTATCTGTAATAAAACCATCCGAAAAAAATCATGTAATATTTAAAAAAAAAATCAACTACACCATAGATGCCAACGCTTTGGGGTTAGGTCACTTTTCAGGAATTTCAAGTGCCATGATTTATTCCTTTTCTATTCTTAGTTAAGAAATCACACTGCCAGTCCTTCCAATAGAACTTCTAGAATCAATTGTTTTAAGTTTCACATTATTTTTCAATTCCAGCCATTATTACTATAAAATATAACAGCTAACATTTGCAAACTTTACTACATATGAAGAACAGCGCTGTGCCAGGCTGTGTGTGTGGTGGCACACCTGTAATCCCAGTGACTCCTCAGCTGAGGCAGGAGGATTAAAGTTTGAGGCCAGCTTTAGCAATTCACTGAGGCCCTAAGCACTTGAGACCCTGTCCCAAAACAAAAAATATAAAGGGTTGGGAATGTGGCTCAGTGTTAAAGCGCCCCTGAGTTAAATACCAACAAAGAACTGTGATGAATGCTTTAATTATAAGAAGTCAAACAGCCCTACCTTGGGTATAGCAGTGGCTAGTAAGGACAGAACACCTCTCTACAATTCCAAAGATACAGGCCAAAAAGACAAGACCAGGCTGGCATGGTGGTGCACACCTATAATCCCAGCCACTTGGGAGGCTGAGGCAAAGAGGATCACAACTATGAGGTCAGCCTCAATACACAGTGAGGTCCTCTGCAACAAAGTGAGACCCTGTCTCAAACTACAAAGTAAAACTGGTCAAATTGTTATAGTGTGCATGTATGAATATGTAACCACAAATGCCATCATTATGTACAACTATAAAACCAATAAGAAAATATGGAAAAACACTATACTCAAGAAAAGAAATAAAGATCTGCAGATGTAGCTCCAGTGGTAAAGCACACTTGAGTTCAATCAAAATAACAAAAGGACTCATGGTTTCCTTCCTTCCAGTACAAGGATTGAACCCAGAGGTGCTGTACCACTAAGCAACATTCCCAGACCTTTGTATTTTGAGGCAGGATCTACGTTGCTGAGGGTCTCCCTAAATTGCTGAGGCTGTCCTCGAACTCCCAATCCTCTGCCCCAGCCTCCCAATCATGAAGATTACACCACCATGCCAGGCTTGGCTCATGGTTTTAGAGGTTTCAGTCCATGGTCATTTGGCCCCATCACCATGGGCCTGTGGTAATGCAGGACACAACAGGGAGCACATGGTGTAGGACATCTGCTCACCTCATTATTGGTGAAAAGCAGAGAGGGAGAAAGAGAAAGGGGTAAGGGACTAGATATAGTCCCAAAAGCATGTGCCCAAGAACCCATTCCCTTCAACTTGGTCCTGCCTCCTACAGTTCCCAATAATCCACTCACCTATGAATCCCTCAATACATTTACCCACTGAGGAGCTTAAAACCCCCACGATCCAATCAATTCTTGCAAGTCCCACTTCTGCATTGCTACATTGGGGACCAAGCCTTTGATACATGGTTGGGAGACATTCCTGATTCTAATAACAATAATGAAAGAATCAATTTTCCCTGAACAAGATCAGGAGCAAGGTAAGGATTCCACCTTGCCACTTGTATTCAACATTTTACTAGCAGCTAGCCATTGCAGTTATATCCCAAAAGCATCCAGGGTGGAACTGAAGTACAACTACCCTGTTATTTGTAGATAACATGATCGATATATAGAGAAAATCCCAAGAAATCCACTAAAAAACCAGAACTAAGAAACTAGTTTGGCTAGGTTACAGAATACAAGATCAATATACAAAACCAATCATATTTCTATATAATATTTTACCCACAAAACTAAGAAAATAATTCAATTTATAGTAACATTAAAAAATATAAAACAAAGCCAGGCCAGACAGTGCCTGCTTATAATCCTGCTTGGGCAGTTTGAGCTAAAAAAAAAAAAAAAAAATCTGGAGTTCAAGGACATTCTGGACATCTTACCAACCCAGTCTCAAAAAAGAAATAAAATGTTATTACAAAACACTGCTGAGTGAAATTAAATACCTAAATAAATGGGAAATAACTCACATTCATAGGTTGGAAGACTTCATATTGTGAATGTGGCAATACCCCCCAAATTGATTTACAGATGCAATGCAATCCTTTTAAAAATTGAGGATTTTGGAGCTGGGGTTGTGGCTCAGTGGTAGAGCACTTGCTTAGAGCATGTGAGGCACTGGGATTGATCCTCAACACCACATAAAAATAAAGTTATGCCCATCTACAACTAAAAAAAATTTTTAGAAAACAAGATTTTGCAGAAATTGAGGATTTTATCCTAAATTCATATGAAAATAGTGGACTGAGAAGATCCAAAACAATCTTTAAAAAGCAAAGTTGGTGAACTCATACTTCAAATTCAGAACTTAGTACAAAACTCCAGTAAACAAGACCACTGGGGTATTCATGTAAGACAGGCTTTGGTCAATAGACCAGACCCAGAAATAAACCCTCACATTTATGATCACTAATAAAAAACAAACTGGTCAACATGCACATGAAAAGATGTTTAACATAACTAAGCATGAGGAAAATGCCTATAATCTCAAGGACTTGATGGCTTGGGGCAAGAGGATCACAGTTCAAAATCAGCCTCAGCAATTTAGCAAGACCCAAAGCAACTCAGCAAGGCCCAGTCTCTAAATAAAATATGAAAAAGGGCAGAGAACATGGCTCAGTCATTAGATGCCCCCGAGTTCACTCCCTGTTACTAAAAAGAAAAAAAAAAAATACACGTATAGCAATCTGCTTCTGGTTTCTGTTTAAGAAATCACATCATCCAATTAAGCTTTAAAAGTGTAATTCTCATCTTGAGACTTTACAAATGAAGCCTTGTAATTTGATACATCTCAAGAGAATCTTGAGCTATTGTCATTAAATCTTGGCAACTATTTTTTATAACTTTGAGCACAAAAGGTATAGCTCTACAATCTCACTTGAGACATTTGCTTCAACACGCTACTCACCCACTTTGCCCTTCATTTACAAGTTCACTTAGGGTATCAGGAACTTAAGCATTGCATAGCTGCCTTTCTACAAAGCTGTTAGAATTCTTCAAGCTCTACAAGATTACTTTTTTCTCCCAAGGATCTCCCCCCACCAGACTATCTATGTCTTGATCAGTTGCTTAGGGCATTGCTAAATTGCTGAGGCTGGCCCAAAATTTGTGATCCTCCTGCATCAGCCTCCCAGGTAGCTGGATTACAGATGTGCCCCACCACACCCACCTAAAAGCTTCTTTCAAAGTAAAAGTTAATTTGCATTTCAATAGCCAGGGCTGACGAAACTATTCTTGCTTTATCTCAAATTGAGTGCTTTCTATGTTAAGTTTAACAGCAGAAAGGGAGGCCTGCTTAGACAAAACAAGGATCCTTAAACTTCACCTCTACAAATACATTTTAAACAAGGTTAGATCAATTCCCTAAGGATTTAAGCCCCTACTATGTCCAAGACACTCATAATCTTGAAGGGAAGATTCCCATATAGTCAAAGGTAATGGAAAAGAACAAAGCTTTGGGGCAGGTTGCCCTGGCCAAGATATTTAATGGAGGTAATTTTGACTTTAAGCCTGTAGGTAAAACCAGATGTGGCTCAGTAGTGACTGGTACTATCTAACAAGAAAACCTAGGGGATCTGCAGGGATGGGTTTAATACAACACAAACTCATGAATTTACTTCCAGCTTATATGAACAAAATGAACTTCCTGTAAAACAATGTTAAATGCATTAGGTCAGAAAACATCTCCTTTAACATGAAAATAGCTAATATGTATTACCATATGCCAGCAGTTATTCTGGGTATTTCATGTGTGAAACTCATGTAACTGATCACAATAATCCCGTGACACATACACTACTATTATCCCATTTCACAGATAGGAAAACTGAAGCAGAGATGTTTCTCTGAAGTTGTATAGTGAGTGACAGAGCCAAGACCTGAAGCAAAGCAGTGTGCTGGGACTCAGGGGAATAATTTTCATCAATACATAAGGCTTCCTAATACAAGATTTGAGGTTACTGGAGGTAAGCCCCACGAATGATTGTTTTGCTCTACCGTAGGGTGTGAATAATTACCTGAGAAAATCAAGGTAGGTGACATACTTACTTTTAAATGATTTACTCTAAATATTGTACGTTTCCATTTCCCTCCACATGTCAGTTCTTTCCACACAGAACGTTTACTTGTTTGGTCCTAGGGACAGCAAAAAACAATAAAAAGCACATGCTGTGGAAAGTATATCCCTTAAGACTGCACTGAAAGCATAACAAATTCACTAAATTCTTATTTAGCATGCTAAAAACAAACATCAACCTAGGTCTGGCCACAAAATACCAGTACCTTCAAATATATGTGCTCCTCCAGGTCCACTATTGTCCTATTGTTCCAAAACAAAAATACTTATTTCAGCAAATTTTTTTTTAATTGCACTAAACGAGAATTTGAGAATTGACTGTACAGGGGTGGAAAAAAAAAAAAACACCTTAACGCAGGTGCACAGTTAACACTGAATTAAAAGGGGGCGGGCATGGTGGTGCACACCTGTAATCCCGTAGACGCTTGAGAGGCTGAGGCAAGAGGATTTGAACCAGGAGGCTGGTTCAAAGCCAGACTCAGCAATTTAGAAATCCTGAGCAACTCTGCGAGACCCTGTCTCAAAATAAAATATAAAAAGGGCTGGTGATGTGGTTAAGTGTGGTTCAGTGGTTCAATCCCCTATACAAAGAAAAAAAATTTTTTTTTGCATTAAAACATGATTTACCGCTAACGTATCACTTTTCATAGAAAATGGCAATCACTAAACAAGCTCTGAGACTGGCCCATTAAAATTCACCACAAGCTCATACACATCATCTGCTTTTCTCTTTAATTTCAAGATAGGTATTCAAAGTACTACAAACAAAACTTTTTGCCACAGAAACGATTCCCCGAAAGCTTGCTGCTGAACTCTGAACCCCAGGGAGGTTTGCTTAGGGAATCCGCGTCCCTGGAGACCACCTAAAGTGGGCATGCGTTTTAAAATGCCTCGAGGAAGTAACTATTAGCGAGGGATAATAGAGAGCGAGCATCTTCGGCACACACCCTCCATGCGCCGAGTGTGGATGGGAGCAGAGAAATTCTGTTACAGGACGCTCTGGCTCAAGGGGGCGGGGAGGAGAGAAACGTAGAGAGTAAAAGCAAAACAAAGATTCTTCTTATCACTCCAGCCACGGGACAGAACTAACGACTTAAAGCAGCACTCACACACCCTGCCCAACCTCCCGCTTCGCAGATGAACAAAACGCGTTCGTTCTCCTCCTCGCCTGTCGCGACCTCTAACCTTAAGAACACCGAAATTGAAGGCAAGCAACCAGCAGGGGGGCCCCCCGGACCCAGGGCTCGGCCGCGGCTGCCGGGCAGGGCCGACCCCCAGGCGCACGCAGCACAGCGGGCCCGGCGCGGCTCGGGGCGGCGGCCCGCGGGGCGCGCTAGGGCGCAGCGGCTCTGAGCGGCCCGCGGCTCGCGCAGAACAAAAGCTTGGGCCCGGCGCGCAGCCCTGCCCGCCACAGCCTCGGGCTGCCTGCGACCCCGCCCCGCCTGGGATCCCAGCGGCGAGCCCGGAGCCGGGTCCCGACCGCACACTTACCGACAGCCGCACAGGACGGCGTCCTACAACTAACCCTGAGAAGCGGGAGAACGCCCCCGGCCGCCCGGCCCCGGAGTTTAAGTCAAGTCGGGTCCGCCTCTAGGGGCGGGGCGAGGAGCGAGACCCCGGCTCCGCGAATAGCCGAGCCCCGCCCGGAGCCGGCGGCTGCGCGCGCCTCCCAACCGCGGTCCTAGTGCCGGGTGAATAGATGAGCCTCAGCTGCGCAGAGCCCAGCAGATAGCGATAGATTTGCAAATCTCTTTCATTTCTCTGATGGGATAACTCGGGCAATCCAGTACCTTTAATTTGTGTCAGAATTGTTATAGAGGGATCCCGTGGAGCCGAAGCGATTATGGGGATCCCTGTGTGTTCCAGTAGGAAGGAATTCAAGCCAGACACACAATAGCAAGCAAGAGTTTGTTAGAGAAAGCCTGGTGTGGTGACACTCCTGTAATCCAGGGAACTCTTGAGGCTGAGGCAGGAGGATCCCAATCCGAGGTCAGCCTCAGCAATTTAGTGAGGCCCTGTTTCATGATTTAAAAGGGTTTGGGCCGGGCGTGGTTGGCGCAGGCCTGTAATCCAAGCGATTTGGGAGGTTGAGTCAGGAGGATCGCGAGTTCAAAGCCAGCCTCAGCAACTTAGCAAGCCCTAAGCAACTCAGTGAGACCCTGTCTCTAAATAAAATACAAAATAGGGCTGGGGATGTGGCTCAGTGGCTGAGTGTCCCTGAGTTCAATCCCTGGTTCCAAAAAATAAAAAAATAAAAAATAAATAAAAAGGGTTTGGACCTGACACGGTGGCACATGTCTGTAATCCCAGCACTTGGGAGGCTGAAGCAGGAGGATCGCGAATTCAAAGCCAGCCTCAGCAATTTAGCGAGGCCCTAAGTAACTCAGTGAGACCTGGTCTCTAAATAAATACAAAAATAGGGCTGGGGATGTGGCTCAGTGACCCGAGTGCCTCTGAGTTCAATACCTGGTCCCCCCCTCCCAGCGCATAAAAAAGGATTTGAGATGTGGCTCAGTGGTGGAGTGCCCCTGGGTTCAATCCCTGGTGCCCAAAAAAAAAAAAAAAAAAAAAAAAAAAGTGAAAGTAAGCACAATATAGACCCTGAGAAGAGAAAGGCATGGCTTTAATAGAGTCTAGGTTTCCATGGAATCTTGGCTTCTTTTTTCTTGTTTTGTTTCCTCACACCCAGCTGAGTTATCAACAAGTTATTTATTGCCCTTTGTCTTTCTGTATGGCCTTCAGCAATTCTTTTTCTTCTCCCCTAACTCTTCCCTCCCACCACCCCCTGGGGATTGAACCTATGGGGCTCTATCACTGACCTACATCCCAGCCTCTTAATTTTTGAGAAGGGTCTGATCTTGCCTGTGCGATCCACCTGCGTAAGCCTCCTAAATTGGTGGGATTACAGGTGTGTGCCACCAGGCCAGGCAGGGAGATAGTTTTGACATGGTTTTGAAATAATAGTTCCTTTAAGGGGTTATAATTAACAATGGCCTCAGGTGGTTTCAAATACCAGTTCCTGATTTTTTGGTGAACTTTAAGTGACCAGATACTTGTCTTTTTTGTTAAGGTTTCCTGTTTTAACCAGTCCTGTTATCTACGGACTTAGTCTCTAATGTACACATTTGATGTCTTCCATAAACGTTTTTTCCCTTATTGTCCCTTTTACCACTGGCTCATATCTAACTACGTTCTTAATAAGAATTAATAAAAATTACCTGGAGGGCTTGTTAAAAAGGGACGAAGGGTTGGGGATATAGCTCAGGTGGTAGAGTGCATGCCTTGCAAGCTCAGGACCCTGGGTTCCATCCCCAGCACTGCCAAAAAAAAGAAGAAAGGGATGAAGGGCCAATGCAGTTGCACACACCTGTAATCCCTAGTGACTCTGGAGGCTGAGTCCCTAGTGTCTCTGGAGGCTGAGGCAGGAGAATCCTGAGTTCAAAGCCAGCCTCAGCACTTAGCAAAGCCCAAAGCAACTCAGTGAGGCCTGTCTCTAAATAAAATATTTTTTAAAAAGAAAAAAATAATAATAAAATTTAAAAACAGACTGGGGATGTGGCTTGGTGGTTAAGTGCCCTTGGGTTCAATCTCTCATGACGAGAAAAAAAAAAAAGGTACAAAGTGTTGAGCACACCAACTGGAAAGGCTGACGAATTAAGAGCTCAACTTCAAGGCCAGCTTCAGCAACTTAGTGAAACCCTGGCTCCAAAAATAAAAAGGACTGGGAATATAGGTCAGTGATAAAGCACTCTGGGTGCAATTCCCCAGTTCAGCAAAAAAAAAAAAAAAAAAGTGGGGAGGGGATTGAAGCAGACCACCTGCAATATTGCTGACTCAGTAGGTTTGAAATGGGGCTAAAGATTTATATTTCTAACAAGTTGCATTTCTGACGAGTTGCAATTCTATAAAGAGGAACTGCTGCTGCTGGTCTCAGAACTGTTGATCTAGAGTAGGGAACAGCCAACATTCTCCATAAAGTATGTAAAAGAGAGTGCAGAAAGAGATACATAGAGGGGCAGTGTGTAGGGTTTTGTTTTTTAGTCTATTACAGTAGGGAGAACATCCATTATGCAGAGGAATCTTGAAGAAAATTGACCTGGGGTTTTCATAAAATGAAGTAAACCGAATCCTGTAAGGAATGAGAACAACCGAGGTGGTTAGCTCTTGTATACACCTTTTGAAGTGTGAATCTTGTCTCTGCAACCCTTTATTCAATCTGGGGGGGGGGGGGGGTTTTCAGCTCACTGTTTAGTTTTCTCTTCTGTAAAATGGGGTTAAAAGAAATCTCAGGGGCCGGGTGCAGTGGCTCACGCCTGTAATCCCAGCACCTGGGAGGCTGAGGCAGGAGGATTGCGAGTTCAAAGCCAGCCTCAGCAACTTAGCGAGGCCCTAAGCAATTCAGTGAGACCCTATCTCTAAATAAAATACAAAATAGGGCTGGGGATGTGGCTCAGTGGTTGAGAGCCCCTGGGTTCAATCCCCAGTACCAAAAAAAGAAGAAAAGGGGAAAAAAAAGTCTCAGAATTTTTAGATAGTTACTTGAATTAATACACAGTCCTCCTTGGAACTGCTCGTCTAAGGGTGTCGCACTTGGCTTAAATATGAGGTGTCCGGGGCCTAACCACACAGGTCAACAAGTGAAAACAAATTTAAGGGAGAGGGAGTGTTGTTGCCAGAAAAATCTGGTACACACCCTGTACAGCCTAAGGGAGTTTAAAGGCCCAGCAAATTCAATAACTGGGAGTATAACTCCTGTTGGGACTAGGTTTCTGCTTCCTTTGCCATGTGTTCTCAACAGACTCCTTATGAAGCTGGGACCCTGCTGAAATTGAGCAACTTCCTCACTAGGAGACTAAAGGCTGAAGGACTGCCCCAATCTGGCCCTGGGGTTGTCAAGGAAGCTGAGAATGTAAACTGACCCCACACACACCTGGCCCTGGCTAACTGAATCTGCATATGTATATCACCTGGCTTTTGTTTTTTATAAATTCTCATTGTTTCTGTGTTTGGAGAGCGGTGCAGAGGATGGGAGAGCAGTGACTGAGATTGGGGATCTCTGATGACCTCATGACTGCGGCATGCCTGGTGCCTGGGAATGTTTCTGTGCAAGGGCACAGGATGCTTAGCTGCTGTGGCAATGCCCTGCTGAGGAGGCTGTGTGCAAGGGTCCTATCAGCTCTGACCTTGATCTCAGGCACACAGCACCTGGGAATAGAGGAATTCTTATGCTAGACAACAACAATGTTTCACCAGCTCCACTTCTGCTGTTCCTGCCTGCTTTACAGTAACTTTTAACAATGAACTTTCTTGAGAGCTACACAAAGCTCCTAACATTGCTTTTTGCAATTGTGGATTGCAACTGTGGAAATGCTACATAGATGTCCTACTTTCTGTCACTTTCCTGAATACAAAGAATAGTGCTTTCATAATCTTCAACCTGATAACAAGACATATAAATAAAGATTGCTGGCGAAACTCTTCAGATCTGCACATCCAACAGAGAACAGAGCTCCAACTGATCCCAGCTTAATCTTCAAAATCTGTGTTTGTGAATCTTTATTTTCCAATCCCCCTTTGCCTCTCGCCAGTCTGGAGTTTGGTTGCACTGGTTGAGGCATCTGTGGGACCCAACAGAGAAGCAACCTAGCTGCTTTTCCCCAGTTTAGTCAAACTGCATGAAATACATTGTTCCTTTTCCCATCTTTTGATTATTATGTGGGCAGGTGGCTGAATCAAGTCAGAAAGCTTTGCTTCTGTTAACAGGTATCTGTGGGGGCTTATTCCTGTTTCTATTGACTAAATAAAGTTTGATTTCCAAGTGTTTGGTCCTTACACCAATCCTGACATATAAAGGACATTCACCAAGATAGAAGCTCTGAAGAATCACCAACTAGAGCCGGGCACAGTGGCGCACGCTTGTAATCCCTGTACTTGGGATGCTGAGGCAGGAGGATCGCTAGTTCAAAGCCAGCCTCAGCAATTTAGGGAGGCCCTAAGCAACTCAGTGAGACCCTGTCTCTAAATAAAATACGAAAAATAGGGCTGGGGATGTGACTCAGTGGTCGAGTGCCCCTGAATTCAATCCCCAGTACTAAAAAAAAAAAAAAAAAAAGAATCATCAAGTAGGAGACAAAAAGGAAGAGCATATCCGGGTGTGGTGGCACATGCCTATAATCCCAGGGGCTCAGGAAGCTGAGGCAGGAGGATCAAAAATTCAAAGCCAGCCCCAGAAACTAGCAAGGCCCAGAACAACTAAGCAAGACCCTGTTTCAAAATAAAAAATACAAAGGGCTGGGGATGTGGCTCAATTGTTAAGTGCTCTTATATTCAATCCTTCAGTACCAAAAAGAAAAAAAGAGAGAAAGAAAGGAGGAAAGCAATCTCATGAACCAGAAAGTGTTGTTACTCAAGGGATAAGTTTACACTGTAGTCACTTGAGGAGATTTGCCACCCAGTATGTCATAGGAAACTTTGTCATCCAACTGGTCAGGATGAGAAAAGACACCCCCCTCCAAAAAAAAAAAAAAGAGAGAGAGAGATTAGATTACACTAGACTGTATCTATTAGATATGGAAAATGAAAACCCTCCCCAAAATAATGAGACCTGTGAAAAGGGGGTGAAAAAAAAAAGCCACAGATTGATAGCTTTCATCTTTCCTAAGATGAATGCTTTCCAGATGCTGGTCATGGGCAGGGAAAAGGGTTTCATCAAACCCAAAATGATAGTCTCTGGGAAGCATTAATCTCTCCTCAAACAAATCCTCTCCAGATGCTGCCCATAGAACCCCGACTCAAAAAGTTCAAATTCCTGAGCACTCAAATTGACACATTAATTGATAAAACAGACCCCAAATTCCTGAGTGCCCAAACTGACACATTCACTAAAATCACTTCTCAGGATAACCTATACAAGCCCAGTCCCTTTCTTTGTTCAGTGACTCATTTTCTACCAGGAAAGTGGGTCTACCAGGATCACCTATTCCTGCATAAAATTTTGTTCCTGAATAAACAGCTGAGATGATTCAAAAGCCAGGTGGTGCATGCCTATAATCCCAGAAACTCTGGAGGCTGAGGCAGGAGAATTGAGAAGTCAAGGCCAGCCTCAGCAATTTACCAAGACTCAGTCTCAAATTTAAAAAGGGACTGGGATATAGCTCAGTGGTAAAGTGCCTCCTCAAAAAAAAAAAAAAAAAAAAGCACAGTTTCTTAATCCTTTTAGAGCACAATACTTGGCCATTAACTCCTAAGTTTATCAACCATGTTTTAGAAAACAGCTTGACATCGTTATCATGTCTATACTAAGAAATGTTGTTGGTTTAGGATTCATTGTAAATGAGGTCATTAGTTTTCTTTTTCTTTCCTTGGTTTTTTCCCCTGCAATACTTCCTGTTCTTTTAGTATTTAGCTGAGTACAAGTCTCTCTGCATATAGTTACTTCGCAGGTAATTTGAGACTATATTCTCCAAGCCTCCCTTGCAGCTAGTATGTATTGCCAAGTTTCAGTTTTCACAGTGACTCAGAAGCAGAAATACTACATACAAATTCTGCCTAAAAGCATGGTTGATCTGGAGACACGTTTATCTTTTTCCATTCCCTTGGATTGGAATGAAAATGGCAGTAACCTAATTTCAGCCATACAAAGGCAGATAACTCTTGAGAATAGGCATTCTTTTTGTTTTGTTTGTTTTTTTCCACAAACTTTTTTGGCAGTTTGGTAGTGAGGCAGAAGTATAGGGTTATATTGGTGACTACTGAAAGAAAAGAACTGCAAGCTCTATGCTTGAGATAAATGGTCAAAGTGTTAAGCAAAAATAACCAAAACGGTTTCGGCACCATAATGAAAATACAAATAACCAGGACGGAAGCAGACTTCATGACCAGTTATACCTTTTATTCAGCAAAAGAGTGAGGCCTTGGATGGTTCACTTTCTGGGTAGAAAAAAATGGCCCCCATTACAGGGGAGGTTTGGGTTTCCAGAGGTTACACACTAGGGGTGACTTAACCTTTGAAGACCTTAACAGAAAATATCAGTTTGGGCATTCAGAAAACGGTTTGTGAGAATTTGAAATTTGTTTTTACTGGGCAAGTGTCGGGGTATTCCGGGTACCCCCGGCTCTGTGCTAAGATGGCAGCTGGCAGGTTGGCAATGCAGTTTTATGTTGTAATAAACAAGTCGCTCTCACCACGGAAGTAGATACTTGATTGGCTTGAGCATCCACCCGACCTGATGACACGGAGCACGTATATAAGGACTATGCAGGGGAGTAGCGAGTGAGAACGCCAGGAGGACGCCAGGAGGACGCCATGAGGACGCCATGATGAATGCCATGATGAACGCCATGGAGAACGCCTTGAGGGACGCCATTAACAGCAGCTCTGTAACATGCATTGGGCGCTAGAATAAAGTGTGTTAAAAGCAACAACCTTGTGTCGCGTCTTACCGCGGGCGGAAAGACAGCGATAGGCAAGAATGGAGGGTCCGGAGTTCCACATTCAGTGCTTTTATCCCATTCCCGCCATGGTCTATTGTACTGTCCACTGGGAAAGAATTTATTTGGGAAATGATCAGTGTTCTGGCTCCTTCCCAGAGACTGTCATTTTTAGACTTGATGGATATTTTCTTCTCTGGGATTTTCCCGTCACTGGGAAAGGATGTTTTGGGAAAGGATCAATGCTATCAGTGTGTTGCCTTCTTCCTCATTCCCTCTTCCCAGGCCACACTGTTTTGGAGTTCTCGTTTCCTTATCCTTCATAAAGGACATTCCTAGTTCAAGACAAAGAACAGGAGAGCACTGAACGTACAAGCAGATCTGACCACACTCCCTTGCGTTAAACTGAGAAACTCAATTAAATGCTAAAAGATATGGATTAGTCTAGATTTCTATGCAATTCTGAAACAAATGCAAGCATTTTGGGTCAAGTATAAAATAATGCAGACCCGGTGATAATATTGCAACACAGTTTATGAATGTGTCAATTTATTTTTTATTTTTTTAATTTTTATTTTTTTTGCAGTGCTAGAGATTGAACCCAGGGCCTTGGGCTTGCTAGGCAAGCACTCTACCAACTGAGCTATATCCCCAGCAATTTCTTTTTTAAATGGTACTAGGGATGGAACCCAGGGCACTCTACCACTCTGCTGTATCCCCAGCCCTTTTTATTTTTTATTTTGAGACAGGTCTTCCTAAATTGCTTGAAATGGATAAGAACCAAAGTATCACCATTTTGTTCTGACCTGACTCCTTTATATGCTTGCTTATAATGTTTTCTTTCAACCTCCTGAAGCTGTGTCTACATTGACAGCATAGTAGGACCTTCCTGTGTCCCTGACTTTGGCCCTGATATATAACAAAATGACTCTAAAATGTATAATCAAAACAATTCTCTCATGCCATCAAAATGTGTCTCTACAGGGTCTTTCTGAACTACATGTGCTTCAGTTGTTCCTGTGGGTTTTGTGGTTTTTGCCTTAATAAACTCTGTACTTCCAAAATTCAGGTGCTGGGAGTTCTTTGAGGTGTTAGCCTGCTCCCAGCCACTTGCCTGGCATGCCCATTAAAGAACCCTGTTTTCCCTTTCAATTTGGCTCAGTGTGCATGGTGGTTTGTAATTCTCTGCACTCCCTAACAGCTGAAGCTGTCCTCTCACTTGTGATCCTCCTGCATCAGCATCCCAAATTGCTGGGGTTACAGGTGTGCACCACTCTGCCCAGCTATGCATGTGTTAATTTCTAGCCCCCAAACCTTATATACACTGTTCATCCCTTGATTTCCTTGCTATTCTGCCTGGGGGGCAACCACCTTGGTATGTAAATCAATGAAATAAACAATTTTTCCTCTCTCTGTTAGCTGTGTTTTATTTCTTTTTTGCAGGGGGGATTGAACTCAGGGGCACTCTGAAAGGCCCCAGCTTCATGTCTTAAACCCATGACCTAGGTCACTCTACCCAACCCCCCTGGGAAGGTTGCACGACCTGCCCGGAGGTCGTTAAACTGATAAACAGGTTGAGAAAGAACAGGGCGGTTGGGAAAGAACAGATCATCGTCTGATAAGCAGGAACCATGAAGATAGCAAAAATTTCCGGGAACACAGTACGAAAAACAACCTTACCCTTTAGGTGACCTATGTGCTGGATTCAAAATAGCCAATAAGAAACCTGTTGCTTACCGCGCGCGTGAAACCTGTACCCCAAAGCCCGGTGTGCCAGTTCACCGAAGCTCCGGCTGAGGTTTTGCTGGGCACCCGCAGGCACCTGTGTACCAATAAACAGCCTCTTGCTCTTGCAGCCAGTGTCTTCGCGTGATCTTCCTTGGACAGGGGGACGGAGGGTTTTTCAACTCCACCACTGAGCCATATCCCCAGCCCTATTTCATATTTTATTTAGAGACAGGGTCTCACTGAGTTGATTAGTGCCCCCTTTTGCTGAGGCTGGCTTTGAAATCTTGATCCTCCTGCCTCAGCCTCCTGAACCCCTGGGATTACTGGCATGCACCATCTCACCCAGCAGCTCTGTTTTATCTCTATGTTGCATTAGCCATCAGACCCACTGAGTCAGTTACAATAGAATCCATGAACTCATTCTTAGAATAATGTTTTTGAATGCTAAAAAAAAAAAAAGTAAATACAGTAAGATGATAAGACTAATTCAATGTAAAGTTATCAAAAATATTTGAGGGCTGGGGATATAGCTTGAAAGATGGAAAATACAAACACTTGTGTAAACATAAGTCCTTCCCAAACTGCCCTTAGTTTTTAGAAGAACCACAGAATGTTCCCGCTCCTTATTTTGTCTATCCTGCAAAAGCCGGGTGGCTAACCACCCTTCCCCTAGCCGTCAGGCTGACCCAAAACTTAAAATAAAATGCTTCGTATGTGATTTTTTATGTGAACCAATCAAAAAGAGCACTGAAAAACCCCCTTAACCTGTTTGTATTTCATTATAAAAACCCTACTAAATTTGAGCTCAGGGCCCCTTACCGTCACCAGTTACCGAGTGCACGGAGGACCAAGTTCGAGCTTGCTAATAAATGACTCTTTTTTTTTGAACCAGGGATTGAACTCAGGGACACTCGGCCACTGAGCCACATCCCCAGCCCTGTTTTGTATTTTATTTAGAGACAGGGTCTCACTGAGTTGCTTAGGGCCTTGCTAAATTGCTGAGGCTGGCTTTGAACTCGCGATCCTCCTGACTCAGCCTCCCAAGTCCCTTGGATTATAGGCGTGCGCCACCGCGCCCAGCTAATAAATGACTCTTTGTTGCTTGCATTGACCATGGTCTCTGGTGGTCTTCTTGGGGGTCCTGAGCCGCAGGGCACAACAAGCTCAGTTGGTAGAGTGCTTGCCATGTAAGCACAAGGCCCTGGGTTCAATCCCCAGCACTGCAAAAAAATAAAAATAAATTAATAATAGTAATAATAATAATAATTTGAAAAGGCAGACACATGATGTGCTAATATTCCTTCCTGCCGGCCTGTCTGCTGCTTGCTTTCCTTTATTTTTTTCTTTCTTTTTCAGTGCTGGGGACTGAACCCAGAGCCTCCTACATGCTAGACAAGCACGACCTCAGAGCTACATCCGCAGCCCTGCATTTCCAGTTTTTATTTTTTGGAACTGGGGATTGAACCCAGGGGTGCTTAACCACTGAGCCACATCTCCAGCCCCTTTTTATATTTTGTTTAGAGACAGGTTCTCACTGAGATGCTTAGGGACTTGCCAAGTTGCTACACTCTAGGGTATAGCCTTGGCCCAAACCACTGGGATTACAGGCTTGGGCCACCACACCCGGCCCTGCATTTCTTTATAAATACAATAAATAAGATCTAAAACCAGGGCTGGAGTTATAGCTCAGTGCTAGAGCACTTGCCTGGCATGTGAGGCCCTGAGTTCCATACGCAGCACCATGTATAAATAAACAAAAATAAAAGATCCATTGACAACTAAAAAATTAAAAAAAAAAAAAAAGATCTAATACCAGATCAAACGACAGTGATTTTCAAGGTGAACATAAGTGATATTTCAAAATCATCTGCTTTAACTCTAATAAAAAAAATTTTTTTTTATATTATAAAAAATTAATCTCTGTAAATTTTATGGTGACAAGGTTACTATTGATACTGCTACTATTACTGTGGATTTGTTGCTAATAATCATAATTGAGGAAATGGTACATTTCAGTAAATGTTTTTAAAAATAAAGAGGTAATTATCTTGCCTTCCAAATTACGTCACTCTTAAATTCTATCCATGGATGGGGTAGGTAGAATCTCGGGCTTTTATTTCCTGGTGCTACTCCATGGTTATGTTACTTAAAAAGAAAAGGGACCATGCAGGAGTAGCTCAGGTTAGCAATCTGATGATCTTACACTAGAGAGAAGTTTCCTCTTACCTGAGTGGTCGCACTGTAATCACAGGAACCTTTAAAAGCAGAAGAAAGCCGGGCACCATAGTGCTCACCTGTAATCCCAGTTACTCAGGAGGTTTAGGTAGGAAGATTGAAAATTCAAGGTCACCCTAGGCAATTTAGCAAGACCCTGTCCCAAAGTAAAAAGGACTGGGGATGTAGCTCAGGGATAAAGCATTCCTGGTCCAATCCCAATTACTAAAAAGAAAAGAAAAAAAAAAAAAAGTCAGGAGAGGAGATCAGAGATTTGGTAGAGAGGAATGGAAGACTGAACACGTGAAATGGGTTTAAATCAAGTTCCTGAATTGACTATGGAGGGAACACCCAGAAGCTTGAGAAGTAAATGAATTCTGCCAACAACCTAAATGAACTCTTCCCCAGAGTCTTCAGAAAGGAGAGCAGCCAGGACACCTTGGTTTAGAACTTGTGAAAACCCAGCTAAGCAACATTGTGCTCAGACTTTGGATTCAGAGAACCATGAGATAATAGGTAGGTTTGTTTGTCAAGGTGCTCGAGAGTGAATCCAGGGGTGCGTTATCACTGAGCTACATCCAAAATCCTTTTTATTTATTTTCTTTATTTTGAGACAGGTTCTCCCTAAGTTGCTGAGGCTGTCCTCAAAATTGTGATCCTGGGGCTGGGGATATAGCTCAGTTTGTAGGGTGCTTGCATTGCAAGCACAAGGCCTGGGTTTCAATCCCCAGCACCGCAAAAACAAAAAAAACCTGTGATCCTCCTTCCTCCTGAGTCAATGGGATTACAGGTATGCACCTCCAGGCCTGGCCGCAAGTAGGTTATTGGCTTAAGCAGCTAAGTTTGTGGTAATTTGTTTTGGCACCAACAGAAATAGAATATAATGGACTCTAGGGTATAGCCCCTGCCCAAAGGAAAGTTAAAGGAAGAAAATGGAAGGAAACTAGACACATAAAGTTCTGGGAATAGCTCTCCGTCAGCCTGGACCAGCTAGATTATTACAAGTAAGAGAAGTAAATTTCTCCTTTTACAGTTGATTACATCTCTTGATATGAAAGAGCTTATCTAAAGTATAGAATGAGAGGGCTGGGGATATAGCTCAGTTGGTAGGGTGCTTGCCTCTCAAGCACAAGGCCCTGGGTTCAAACCCCAGCACCGCAAAAAATAAATAAATAAATAAATAAAGTATAGAATGAGAAAAGAGATTCAGGACCAAACCATCAAAACTCCCACATTTAATGGCAGGAGAGGAGAATAAGCCTTAAAGACACAAAATAATAACCAAGGGGAGAGAAGAAAAACGAGGAACATGATATAGGCAAGGATAGAGAACAGCTTCCATGAGTGAAATCTATTTGCCTCTGTTAAAGTTCATATAAATAACTGGAAAATACCCTTCGGATTTGATTATAACGAGATAATTGGAGACCCAAGCCTAGAAATCCAAAGGACATAGAATAATGAAAATAATTCTGAAGAAAACCAAAGTTGAGCCCGCACCATGGCACATGCCTGGAATCCCAGCAACTCGGGATGCGGAGGCAGGAAGATCACAGGTTTAAGGCCAGACTCAGCAACTTAGCGAGACCTGTTTCAAAATACAAAATAAAAAGGACAGAGGATGTGGCTTAGTGGTAGTGGTTAAGTGCCCTGGGGTTAATCGCCAGTACCAAAAAAAAAAAAGAAGCAAAACCAAAGTTGAATAACTTTTATAGCATGATTTCCAGACTTATAGCACGGTAATCAAGAAGTATGGTACTGGGGGAGGCAGGTATGGCGCTGAGGCTGAGGGTGTAGCTCGGTGGTAAAGCACATAGCATGCTCAAGGCCCTGGGTTAGGTCACAGGTAGGACACACACAGACAAAAGTATGAGATTATTTGAGGGGTAAACCACCAATTCCCCCTAATCCTTAAATACCTCAATACTTCTCTCATTTAGCCATCTATTAATAAAAATATGTAGTTTTTTGGTTTTTTTCCCTAGTTTTCTGTTTTGTTTAAGCACTAGGGATTAAACCCAGGGCCTGAGGAATGGTAGGCAGAGGCTCCATCACTGATCTGTACCCACAGTTCTTTTCATTGTATTTTGAGACAAAGTTGCCCAGGCTGGTCCGGAATTTGTGGTCTTCCTGCCTCTGTTTCCCAACTAGCTGAGATTGCAGGTGTGTGCTACAGCCAGCATCTGATGTAGAGATTTTAGTCGCCATTTTATTATGTAGCACGTGGTATGTACTTCTCTGAGCACACTTGCTGTATTCAACAAGTCATTCCTACAAACCATATGATATCCATCTAGTTGTTAAAATACCAATGCTGGGCTGGGGTTGTGGCTCAGTGGTAGAGTGTCTGCCTAGCATGTGTGAGGCACTGGGTTCAATTCTCAGCACCACATATAAATAAGTATATAAAATAAAGATCCACCAACAACTAATAAAAATATTAAAAAAAAAATCCCAATGCTGCTGGGTACAGTGGCGCATGCCTGTAATCCCAGCACTTGGGAGGCTGAGGCAGGAGGATCTCGAGTTCAAAGCTAGCCTCAGCAACTTAGCAAGGCCCTAAGCAACTCAGTGAGACCCTGTCTCTAAATAAAATACAAAATAGGGCTGGTGACATGGCTCAGTGGTGGAGTGCCCCTGGGTACAATCCCCAGTACCAAAAAAAAAAAAAAAAAAGTGTCATTTACATCTATTGCCAGTGTTTTTTCAGTATTTTAATTGGTGCATTATAGTTGTACATAATGGTGAGATTGTTAG
Organism: Glaucomys volans; assembly: GCA_020662805.1. Taxonomy (NCBI): domain Eukaryota; kingdom Metazoa; phylum Chordata; class Mammalia; order Rodentia; family Sciuridae; genus Glaucomys; species Glaucomys volans. Next base: position 532,775 of record JAJEJO010049996.1, on the reverse strand, counting down.
ATACTTGTACACACCCACAGTATAAGAGTAGGATTTAACCAATATTATTGTCCAGTATTTTTTTTAATGTTTACTGAGGATTGACCCAGGACGTGGTGCATGCTAGAAAAGCACTCTGTTACCCAGCTCCATTGTCACTATTTTAAAAATCAAGTTGCAAATACTTTAGCATCCTTTCACCCCCATCCCTTCCCTGCAATGGCGATTGAACCCGGGTTCTCCACAAGGAAGCTACATCCCCATTTTAAGTTTTAACTTTCACTTTGAGACAGGCTCTCACTAAATTGCTGAGGCTGACCTGTGATATGTGTGATCCTCTTGCCTTGGCTTCCCAAGTAGCTGGGATTACAGACATATGCTACCATCTGGAATATTCTAGAGTTTTCAGTATTAGTTTTTAATATAGCAAGTATACATAAATATGAACTATAAGAAAAAGTTCAGCCACGTGTGGTGTACACACCTGTAATCCCAGGGGCTTGGGAGGCTGAGGCAGGAGGATCGTGAGTTCATAGCCAGCCTCAGCAATTTAGTGAGGCCATGAGCAACTTAGTGAGACCCTGTATCAAAATAAAAATAAGGACTGGTGATGTGGCTCAGTGGTTAAGTGCTCCTGGGTTCAATCCCCAGTACCAAAAGAAAAGAAAAGAAAAAGTTCATTAGAGTCCTGAAAGATGAGTAGGAATTGTGTCCTGAGCATGACAACATTTGAGAACTGCTACTAGAACAGCTTCCTGTCCATTCATGGTGCAGCACTCCTCTCTACCCTAATGGGGGATTTCCTGTTCAGTTTCTTCCATTCCATGTAAAGAGGTTAGATTCTTCCATCACATTATTTGACTCTGGGTTCTGCCTTTAACTATTTGCATTGCAATCCTTGACCTCTAGTTTTGTGTTAATTCAAAATCTTAAATAAGTGCATAGAGTTGACATTGGAGGTGGTCTGAGGAGGTTCAGGACAGGGGGAACTGAACTCAGAATGACAGGGTCCTTGACAACTACGATAGAAAAGAATTTCTAAATGTGTCAGACCTTGGACACAGAGATTTATGTAAGAAAACAAGGAGTACGCATTTGAGGGAGAATGTGGGCTGTCTCTAAGCTGCATCTTGGGGGTCTTGGGCTCTTTTTTGGAGGGGAGGGTACTGGATATTGAACCCAGGCAGTCTACCATGAGCTACATTTCCAGTTCTTTTTACTTTTCATTTTGAGGCAGGATCTCCCTAATTTGCCTCGTCTGGCCTTGAATTTATGATCCTCCTGCCTCAGCCTCCCAAGTTGCTGGGCATACAGGTCTGCACACCCAGCTCCTTGGGCTCTTCTTTTAAAGGAAACTTGGGTGAGGGTGAGTATGGGAAGACATATAGTGATGACATGAGTGATCACTAGATTATGATGGTCTGGCCATTCTATGAGAAACACACTCACCTGTCCAAGCCCAAAGAATGGAGGAAGAGACACAAGGTACAGCAAAAACGAGGCTTTACTTTAATGAGGGTCTTGCAAGATTGGGTGCCTGGTGATCAGGGACCCACAGATTGGGTACAACCTGCATTTTATCCCCTAATGTGCAAGTTCCCTCCCCCAGTTCCTCATTGAGTATTATGGGGTGTACAGTCTTCTGGAATGTCACCTAGGTTTTACTGCCTTCTATTGGGTTATTGTCTGGAAGGTCTTATTAAATAGGAGTAGGTTGGCTCGTTTAGCTCTTTTTAAAAAAAAATTCTTTAGTTGTAGATTGAGGAGCCGCAGTCAGGAAGAACCAGTTTCCGTGGCCAGGATCGCCGGGGAGCCAGCGTCAGGCTGCTCCAAAGGCTTGGGGCTTACCGCAGTCCATATGTACTGACTGTGGGCTTCCACCCCGTGGTCACACCCATCTGGTGTCCTAGGCATGTCTTGATAAACTGGGCGGAACCTTGTGTTGCCCATTCAACCACACCCATGGCGTCCAGCATAGCAGGAGATAGGTAAGTACGTTCTGGTGAAGCACCAGGCTGGCCTGACACTATTTCTAACATGCTCACTGCAGTTATTTAAAGAAATAGTCCTTTAGTTGTCCCACCTCCCTTTGCTTCCCTTTGTTTTCTTGTGGTGGGGCAGTCCCCTTGGATTGAGTGCCTTTGGCACACACAGTTTCTCTCAGTTGGTCAGGTGGCGCTTCTCACCTCCTGTTTGTCAAGGGGCTGTGAGTTTTTAGGCTGGGGTGTCAACGGCTTGTAACTTTCCATTCTTGTCTCCTCTCCAGCTGCCTTTCTTATATCCCCCCTTCATTTTACATTTATTTATTTATTTATTTATTTAGGAACTGGGGATTGAACCCAGGGGCACTCTACCACTGAGCCACATCCCCAGCCTTATTTTGTATTTTAGAGACAGGGTCTCACTGAGTTGCTGAGGGCCTCGCTAAGTTGCTGAGGCTGGCTTTGCACTCGCGATCCTCCTGCCTCAGCCTCCCGAGTGGCTGGGATTACAGTTTGGTGCCATCACACCTGGCTCATTTTAGATTTAAAGCTAAACACAAATACTGGTGTTCTGAAAATGGACCACCAGACCTTCTATTTCTCACAGTTCTCAGAATCTTTAGGTTGAAGTCTTGTCTAGTTATTCAATCACAATATAACATTGGGAAAACATTGCATTTTTTAAAATTTTTTATTTGTTCTAATTAGTATAAACATAACAGTAGAATGCATTTATGCACTTTGATAAATCATATGTAAATGGAGTATAATTTCTCATTTTTCTGATTGTTCATATGATAGGATCACATTGGTCATGCAGTCACTTACTGGTTTTGTATCCCCTGTTGCTCAGTCTGTTGTAAATATAGATGTATTTGCGAGCTAAGTAATAGAGCAGAGGGCAGCTTTCCTAGGTGAGTGAATTGCCAACATTAAGACTGTGAGCGAAGGCCAGGCGTGGTGGTGCACGCCTGTAATCCCTGGGACTCGGGAGGCTGAGGCAGGAGGATCTCGAGTTCAAAGCCAGCCTCAGCAACTTAGCGAGGCCCTAAGCAACTCAGTGAGACCCTGTCTCTAAATCAAATACAGAGAGATCCAAGATGGCAGACTAGAGGGAGGCTGCGTTCTTGTTGCTCCGTAACTCAGGATTCGAAAAGAGGAGACTCTGATTCTCTGGGAAGCAATCTCTACTCCTCATCGATCCCCTGCTCTTTACCACATCTGACTACCTTGATCACCTGCAGCCTGCCAGCCTAGCGCCACAGTTGAGTGCAGATTGCTCACTGACCGCCGCCTATCATCTGTCACCTGCCTGTCTGCCTGCCTCTGGCCTGCCCAGCGCCTGCCTCTCACCTAGTCATCGCCCAGCAACTGAGGTTCACCTGCCAATCCTCCACCAGTGGCCTGGGGAGCCTGCAGACCATCAGTGGATCGCCAGCTGCCTGCTGTTGCCTGGAAATTCACCATCACAGTACCCACAGGTTTGGTTACACGTGGCTGCCGCCATGTTGGGGGAAAAAAAAAAGCCAGGAGGGCAGGACTGCCAGCCTGACTGACAGCACCTGCCTCTAGGACCCCCAGCTTGACTGACAGCACCCCACCTCCAAGGGCCCAGCCTGATCATCTGCACCCCACAGTCTCGGTGCCCACGCCCTGCGCTGCAGCTCACCATTTGCCAACACGTTTGGAAACCAGTGCAGCCAATTTGGATTATCCGCAAAAACTGTCATTAGGTGGGGCAAATCCCATCCTGAGACGCCCACTGGAGACTGGAAGCACATTGTCAGGTAGCTCTCATGCCTCAGGCTACTAAAGACTGGGAGGTTTGAATAGGATATGATGGTTATAGTGTATATTTTTTTTCTCCTTTGTGATAGCTTTTAAACTTTTATTTCTATACTTTTCTTGCTCTCTACTTTCCTTTTGTTTACCTATTTCCTCAAGGGCTTTTTCTCACTCTTCCTATGATCTAGAATTTCTTCATACTCTTTTCTTACACTGTTAACAGGTACAGCCTACACCCCTCCCCATCCTCGTTGTCCTCCATTAGAAACTGTAGTCCTCATTGCAAATCTGTTTGTTATACTGTAGATAATAATAGAACTCATCCTCTCTGTTTATTATGACAATATTGTAACAATATTGTAACAAAAAGACCACTGTAACAATAGTCTTCATAGGGGCTATTTGGTTTACAGCTGCATATTGTCTCTACTGGGTGTTGCTAAAATTGATACCCCCCTCCCTTAAAGAAGAGGTTTCAGAAAACTATAGGGTCACTAAGCCTATAGGGCAGAAACTAACCTTCAGATTTGAAGATGAAATAAAATCCTTCCATGACAAACAAAAGTTAAAGGAATTTACACATAGAAAGCCTGCACTACTGAACATTCTCAGCAAGATATTCCATGAGGAAGAAATGAACAGCAACAATGTAAGTCATCAAAGGGAGGAACTATCCTAAAAGAAAGCCAGTTAAAGGAGAAACCAAGTCATGTTAAAAACCAAATCTAAGCCAAAATGAATGGGAATAGAAATCATACCTCAATAATAACCCTGAATGTTAATGGTCTAAATTCGTCAATCAAAAGACATAGACTGGCAGACTGGATCAAAAAGAAAGACCCAACAATATGTTGCCTTCAAGAGACTCATCTCATAGAAATGGATCCACAGACTAAAGGTGAAAGGATGGGAAAAAACCTATCATGAACTCGGCCTTAGTAAAAAAGCAGGGGTTTCCATCCTTATATCAGATAAAGTGGACTTCAAGCCGAAGTTAGAAGGGATAAAGAAGGACATTACATACAGCTGAAGGGAACCGTAAATCAAGAAGACATAATGATCATAAATATTTATGTCCCAAACAATGGCCCATCCATGTACCTCAAACAAATTCTTCTCAGTTACAGGAATCAAATAGACCACAACACAATAATTCTGGGTGACTTTAACACCCCACTGTCACCACTGGACAGATCTAGCAAACAAAAACTAAACAGAGAAACCATAGAACTCAATAACAATGAATAACTTAGACTTAACAGACCTATATAGAATATCCCATCCATCAATGAGTGAATACACTTTCTTCTCAGCAGCACATGGCTCCTTCTCTAAAATAGACCATATGTTATGCCAAAAAGCAGCCCTTAATAAATGCAAAAAAGTAGAGATACTACCTTGTATTCTATCGGATCATAATGGAATGAAATTAGAAATCAATGACAAAAGAAGAAACAATAACTACTCCAACACCTGGAGACTAAATAATATGCTATTGCATGAAGCATGGATAACAGAAAACATCAGGGAGGAGATAAAAACATTCTTAGAGGTAAATGAGAATGACGATACAACTTATCAAAATCTCTGGAACACTATGAAAGCGGTACTAAGGGGAAAATTCATTGCATTGAGTGCATTCAAGAAAAGAATAAAAAGTCAACAACTCAACAACCTAACCTTACATCTCAAAGCCCTAGAAAAAGAGGAACAGTTCATCACCAAAAGTAGTAGAAGACAGGATATAATCAAAATCAGAGCTGAAATCAATGAAATTGAAACAAAAGAAACAATTCAAAAAATTAACAAAACAAAAAGTTGGTTCTTTGAAAAAGTAAACAAAATAGATATACCCTTAGCCACACTAGCAAAGAGAAGGAGAGAGAAAACTCAAGTTACTAAAATTTGTGATGAAGAAGGAAATATCACAGCAGACACCATTGAAATTCAAAACATAATTAGAAGTTACTTTGAAAACCTTTACTCCAATAAAATAGAAAATCTTGAAGACATCAACAAATTCCAAGAGACATATGATCCTCCCAAACTGAACCAGGAGGACATACACAATTTAAACAGATCAATTTCAAGCAATGAAATAGGAGAAGCCATCAAAAGCCTACCAACCAAGAAAAGCCCGGGACCAGATGGATTCTCAGCTGAGTTCTACAAGACCTTCAAAGAAGAACTTATACCAATACTCCTGAAAGTATTTAATGAAATAGAAAAAGAGGGAACCCTTCCAAATTCATTCTATGAAGCTAGCATCACTCTGATACTAAAACCAGACAAAGACACATCTAGAAAAGAAAACTTTAGGCCAATATCTCTGATGAATATAGATGCTAAAATCCTCAACAAAATTCTGGCAAATCGCTTACAAAAACACATTAAGAAGATAGTGCGTGGCCGGGCATGGTGACACATGCCTGTAATCCAAGCAACTTGGGAGGCTGAGTCAGGAGGATTGCGAGTTCAAAGCCAGCCTCAGCAACTTAGCGAGGCCCTAAGTAACTCAGTGAGACCCTGTCTCTGAATAAAATACAAAATAGGGCTGGGGATGTGGCTCAGTGGCCAAGTGTCCCTGAGTTCAATCCCTGGTTCAAAAAAAAAAAAAAAAAAAGAAGATAGTGCACCCCAATCAAGTGGGGTTTATCCCAGGGATGCAAGGTTCGTTCAACATCCAGAAATCAATAAATGTAATTCATCACTTTAATAGACTTAAGGTTAAGAATCATATGATTATTTTAATAGATGCTGAGAAAGCATTTGACAAAGTACAACACCCCTTCATGCTCAAAACACTAGAAAAAATAGGGATGGGACGAATATACCTGAACATTGTAAAGGCTATTTATGCTAAGCCCACTGCCAACATCATTCTCAATGCAGAAAAACTAAAAGCATTCCCTCTAAAAACTGGAACAAGACAGGGATGCCCACTGTCACCACTTCTATTCAACATTGTGCTGGAAATGCTAGCCAGAGCAATTAGACAAACCACAGAAATTAAAAGTATATAAATAGGAAAAGAAGAACTCAAGGTGTCACTATTTGCTGATGACATGATCCTATATTTAGAGGATCCAAAAAACTCCACCAGGAAACTTTTAGACCTAATTAATGAATTTAGCAAAATAGCAGTATATAAAATAAACACACATAAATCAAATGCATTTATCTACGCAAGCGATGAATCATCTGAAACTGAATTGAGGAAAACAACTCTGTTCAAAATAGCCTCAAATAAAATAAAATATTTGGGAATCAATCTAACAAAAGAGGTGAAAAACCTCTACAACGAAAACTACAGAACATTAAAGAAAGAAATTGAGGAAGATCTTAGAAGATGGAAAGATCTTCCATGTTCTTGGATAGGAAGAATCAATATAATCAAAACGGCCATACTTCCAAAGATGTTGTACAAATTTAACGCAATTCAAACAAAAATCCTATGACATTCCTCACAGAAATAGAAAAAGCAATCATGAAATTCGTTTGGAAGAACAAAAGACCCAGAATAGCCAAAACAATCCTGGACAGGGAGAATGACGCAGGAGGTATCACAATACCAGACCTTAAACTCTACTACAGAGCAATAGTTTTAAAAACAGCATGGTATTGGCACCAAGATAGACAGATAGACCAATGGTACAGAATAGAGGACCCAGAGACAAACCCACGTAAGTACAGTTATCTCATACTAGACAAAGGTGCCAAAAACATACAGTGGAGAAAAGATAGCCTGTTCAACAAATGGTGCTGGCAAAATTGGAAATCCATATGCAATAAAATGAAATTAAACCCCTATCTCTCACCCTGTACAAAACTCGACTCAAAATGGATCATGGATCTAGGAATTTGACCTGAGACTCTTCTCCAAATAGAATAAATAGTAGGCCAGAATCTTCTTCATATTGACTCAGGACCAGACTTTCTCAACATGACCACCAGAGTGCAAGAAATAAAAGGAAGAATCAATAAATGTGATGGGCCAGGTGTAGTGGCGCATGCCTGTAATTTAAGTGACTTGGGAGGCTGAGCCAGGAGGATCGAGAGTTCAAAGCCAGCCTCAGCAACTTAGCGAGGCCCTAAGGAACTCAGTGAGACCCTGTCTCTAAATAAAATACAAAATAGGGCTGGGGATGTGGCTCAGTGGCTGAGTGTCCCTGAGTTCAATCCCTGGTTCCAAATAAATAAATAAATAAATAAATAAATAAATAAATCGGATGGGTGCAAACTAAAAAGCTTTCTCTCAGCAAAAGAAACAATCAAGTGTGTGAAAAGAGAGCCTACAGAGTGGGAAAAAATCTTTTCCACACACACCTCAGACAGAGCACTGATCTACAAAATTTATAAAGAGCTTACAAAACTACACCAAAAATGCAAAGAGCCCAATCAATAAATGGGCTAAGGAACTGGGCAGACACTTCACAGAAGAAGATATACAGGTGATTAACAAATATATGAAAAAGTGTTCATCATCTCTAGTAATTAGAGAAATGCAAATTAAAACCACCCTAAGATTTCATCTAACTCCAATTAGAATGGCTATTATCAGGAATACAAGCAATAACAAGTGTTGGTGTGGATGTGGGGAAAAAGGCACACTTGTACATTGCTGGTGGAGTTGCAAATTTGTGCAGTCACTCTGGAAAGCAGTATGGAGATTCCTCAAAAAACTTGGAATGGACCACCATTTGACCCAGCTATCCCATTCCTTGGTTTATACCCAAAGGTCTTAAAATCAGCAAAGTATACGGATGCAGTCACATCTATGTTCATAGCTGCTCAATTCACAATAGCTAGATTGTGGAACCAACCTAGATGCCCTTCAATTTATGAATGGATAAAGAAACTGTGGAATATATACACCATGGAATATTACTCAGCCATAAAAAAGAATAAAATTATGGCATTTGCTGGTAAATGGGTGGAGTTGGAGAATATCATGCTATGTGAAATAAGCCAAGCCCAAAAAACCAAAGGCCAAATGTTTTCTCTGATCAGTGGATGCTGATACCTACAGGGGTGGGGTTGGGGGGGTTGGGGGGGTG